>VXBR01008736.1:48863-63087 GCA_013400215.1 Cisticola juncidis
GCACCGGCGCAGCTGTCCCGCCGGGGATTTTCCGCTCTGTCCTAATAATGGGGACACAAATCTTCGAGGTGTCCGCCATCCTCCCTCCCCGGCCTGTTCTCCCCAGGACCTGCGGTTCTTGTCACCCTCGCTGCCCGAAATGCTGTGGGCATTGTTGGAAGGCAGAAAGGAAACGTCGTTTAGAAAGCAAATGATGTTTTGCGTGTCCTCTGCCACAATATAGCGAAAGTACAGCCCAGGGCAAAACTGCATTTAGGTTTAAAATTCTCGTCAGTGGGAGGCTGTGATTGTGCTGCAGAAATAGATTAAGCTCTTTTGTAGAATATGAATAATTTCTCGCTGTTCTGGAAAAAAAAATTAAAGAGATTGCTCCTTTGGGGAAGAGTTGCAGGCAGCAGGCTGCCAGGTATACAACTCCCAGGAACAGGGGGTTGCCATCTCTTAGGGAATTGCAAACAGAAGAAGGATTTTGAGGGGGAAAGGGTGTTTCTCCACGGCCTCACTTCTGCCCTGCTAGAACAGCACACCTACGGGACCCTGAGAGGTTGGGGAATTAAGTGCCCCACTGATGCCACTAGGATGGCAAATAGTCATTGACATAAACTCATTTTAAGGCATGTGAATACATTACTGACTCTAGAATTTGACAGGTGCAGTTCAGATTTAGTCTGTACAGAAGCCTGAGTTTCACAGAGCAGTGGCTTTTCATGATGCCACAGTGAAGACACAGCTTTATCCTTTTCTGATTACTCCAGCAAAATCTCTGTTGATTTCAGTCAGGAAAGGACTTGGCCCATTCTCAAAACTCCTAGTATCTTTAATAACACCAACACTGATCTTTCTGAATGAGGACAGAATTTAGAATGCAGAACACAGAATTAAGCCTTCTTTTCTGAATTTCCTTGCTTTTCTGGGCTCAGATAAGTGGAGGCTCAGATGAAGTGCACAGGTTCAGATGATATGGCAGGTCAATTATTAGCTTAATTCTTTAATGTATATCCAAAACAAATCAGAGCCTGGATTGTGCTGCCATTGGAGCTACCTGCTGAACTTCAGCAATCGCTGAATTTTTAAGTGGCTTTCCTATAACAACACCACTTGGAAGGGGTACACATTGACTGGAACTGTATTTGTTGGAGATGCAGGCTGGGATTTTATTGTGAAAACACAGCAGCAGGCAGTCGTGCTGCCCCATCTGGGTGCTGGGGACACCTGCTGTCACCTCTGTGCTCACAGCCCCGCCAGGCAGCTCGGCAGGTAAATCTTTACCTTATCAGCACCACGCTCAGCACTGGGAGAACAAAAGGGCAAACACGGTGTCTGGGGGCTGAACCCACGCTCCTGTAACATGGCCTGCTTTGACACTGGAAAATGATGGCTGGGGTTGGGGTTTGAGGGTGCTGTGTGCTGTAGTTTAGGGGAAATGGTGAGGGTACTGACATACTGTGATTCCTCCTGTGGGGAAAAAGACACCTCCTGTGAAAAAAAAAATCTGGAAATGCTTAAAAAGTCTGTTTGGTACTTCTTTAAAAAAAACAGACTAAAGGCCATCCCAGTGAAGGGAAAAGGGAAAGGTATAGCTGAGACACAGGGACTCAGTCAATATCTGTTGTTTGTAGTGTGCACTTCTTGAGCAAGAAGCTCTCTTATTTCATCATCCTTTTTGGTGAGGCTGAGCACTCATAAAGATAGCTAACAATCCAGCCCCTTTTTTTTTGTCATATACACATATTTTTCTGAGATATGTGTGGAAGGATAAACATTGCACCATTTTACTTGGAGAATACATCTTTTAAAAAATTAGTTTATTAATGCAAAACATGCTTTTAAAAGATAACCAAATGCATGTCCTTAATTTTACTCCATGTTACTGAGGGTATCTGAGAAAGGCCCGAAAGTACTAAATATGCTCTGTGTTCAGACAGTCAGAACATTCATATGATGACATTTCTGTCACTGCAGACTGAGACATAATCAACAATTCTCTTTTATTGACCACAGGTTCATTCACCTGCAGTGGGTAAGAGTGAAAGAGCACCAGAGTTGCAAGAAATGCAGTGCTGGTGTAAAGACCTGGAGAGGTCTGACCTGCTGATACGTGTCTAATACACAAATACAATATATTTTTTTAATATATATATATTTATACCTTCAGATGTTACAGATATATAATATCTGTACAGGCCATTGCAATTGTAAATCCTACAGTTTCGTACCTAAGAAAATACATTCTTCTGTACAAAATCCTGACTTGTGCTAGTATTACTTCAACAATTCTCATGTTGACGTGAAAATGACACTTCTATAAGGGTCTTTGACAATTTCAGTAAATTTTGAGTAGAAAAGGGCAGAAATTACCTTTTAGCATTGTTTTACTGATTGGCCATGTTCCCTTTCTAGAGACCTGATCCGAAGCCCTTGCACAGACAAGTCTCTAACAGGGCAGGAGTTCTGTATTTGGATTAGGACTCATTAGGACTGCAGTTAAGTACAGCCCCTCTAAATCAGCACTGGCATCTGAGACTCTTTTCCCCCAGTGCTTAGGACAGGAGAAGGGTTGTGGCTATGGAGAAGCACACCCAAGGATCCAAAGCCTATTTAATGGGATGAACACGGAAAGAACTTCAGGGGAATGGAATGGAATAGGATGGAATGGAATGGAATGGAATGGAATGGAATGGAATGGAATAGGATGGAATGGAATAGGATGGAATGGAATAGGATGGAATAGGATGGAATGGAATGGAATGGAATAGGATGGAATGGAATGGAATGGAATGGAATGGAATGGAATGGAATAGGATGGAATGGAATAGGATGGAATAGGATGGAATGGAATGGAATAGGATGGAATGGAATGGAATGGAATAGAATAGAATGGAATAGAATAGAATAGAATAGAATAGGGACTGGGACAAGCCAGAAGGACACCCCCATTGAGGGACAAGGACTTTTCCCATCCAAGATTTGTTCTGTTTTGTTGAATACAACCAGCCTGGTGGGTATATTTGTAATTCTTGCTCTTCCTTGCTGTTCAGCTCAGGTATTCCACTGAGGACTGTTCCTTCGAGGAGGAGATTCGCCCGGACGGCTACAACGTGTACAAATCCAAAAAACACGGAATATCGGTGTCTTTGAGCAGTGCCAAACAAAGACAGCAGTTCAAGGGGAAGGATTTCCTTCCCCTGTCCCACTTCTTGCCCATGATCAACACGGTGCCCGTGGAGTCAGCAGACTTTGGTGAATACGGGGATTACAGCCAGGCCTTTGAGCCGGAGGCGTTCTCCTCGCCCCTGGAGACGGACAGCATGGACCCCTTTGGCATCGCCTCCAAACTGTCCCCAGTGAAGAGCCCCAGCTTCCAGAAGTGACTGTGCTCCCACACCTGTTTTTACAGGGATATTGCAGAGTACTGCAGGGTTTTTAGCTTTTTGTGTGGTGGTATTTGGGAACTTTTTGTGTATTTGAGCATGGAGCCAGCCTCATCCTTGTTGTACCTGTAAGAAACAGGTGCCAAGAGGCTGTTCTATAGTCTGAAGATTTGCCTATCCATAGTTTTGTTTGGAAAAGGAGGATTAAATGCAAAAAGTTTAGGAGCTTTATCAGAATTCCTCCATAGGTGGTGATAAAATAATTTTTCTACACCAGCTTCACTTCCACATATATTCACCTCTTATATCTGCTCCTAAGAGCAAATGCAGAAAACCTTTTCCTCTTCAGAGACCTCAAACTCAAACATTTGGACCAAAACTAGATGAAGGGAAACATCCTACCAGAAGTAACTTGAGTTCATGCTGCTTCTTAAAAGGCTGCTAACAGCATTCTGGAGAAAACTTTCTATTGAAAGCACACTACTGAAAGAAAAAAATGTGCTTGTGTATTGTGCTTTTTCTTCGCTTAAAAAATACAGAAAGAAAGGGAAAAAATTCTTCCTTTCCTTACTGCTAAAAAGTACTTTGGGAAACTTGATTGTTGATTTCTTTTGTAGGCTGAATGGTGTTCTCTGTGGCACCAGAATCATCTAGCAGAGAGTTCTCATCAAAATCAGTGAGAATTCAGTGTGTGGTCGGAAGAGTGCCCAGGGCTAGAATTGATGTTCATCAGGTAGGGAATGAGCCGCTCAAATGAATGTTTAAATGAAGATTCTGTTGTATATAAGCATGTATGTGTCATTAGCAAACAGAGAAAAACACTGAGAATGGATGTATAGGTCAAATCAGTTGTAAAATAGTTTTTTGTGTTTAACTTTTAACCACCAGGAATTCTTTCAAGTCACTTCCAGGCTTGATTCAGCATTCATGGGAATCAGTGGAGAGATGGTTTAGGGAGTTAAAAGCTGCAGAACTGGGTCAGGATTCTCCTTGCAGGGTGGGATTTTGAGTACCTCTGGCCAAGGCACCTGATATTTTCAAGTTCTGTTCTCCCTTTAAAAAGATTCGATGAAGGAATAACCAAGGTGAGGCCAAAGGGGAAAAAAAAAAGGGGATAGTTCAAGGATTCTACTTGTTTCCAAAGGTTCATTTATAATACAGATTTCTGTGTCAAAAAAAAAAAAAAAAACAAAAAAAAAACAAACAAACAAAAAAAAACAACAAAAAAACCCCAACCCTTCCCCCCAAAACAAACAAACAAAACAACCCTAAAAAGCCTCTTCTGGGAATACTGGTGTTCTTCTGACCTAGCACTTCACTGCTAATGCAATATTTATAATTAATTTATTGAATACATACATCTGTTTATTTTGTTACTCTTATTTATGCTCAAAATTATATTTATATAGTCCTGAAGGTTTTTTAGTTGTAACAAATCTCGTGAAGTTTTGTAATCAATGGAATTTTAGCCAACGATAGCTTTTAAAATTTCTGTGCGTTATCCGTAGTGTAATGTGTACATTTGCAATAAAAGAGAAAATCATCTTCAACACTGAAATCTGCTTGACTCTTTTGCCTCTCCTTAAGTGCTACATGCATACATCTTTTAAATACCTCCAGAGATGGTGACTCAACTGCTTCCCTGGGCAGCTTCTTGACAAAAAAAATCCTGTGGGTGGAAGGCTGCTCCCATTTAAAAATGGGAACCATTCTAACCAGTGCTGCCAGGGGGGAAAGTGGTGAGTTTTGCCTGTAAAATAAGTCAGTTTCTGGCAGGAAAAGAGCCCGAATGTTTCCAGTTGGAAATGCTGTGAGTCACAGGACCAGTGGATTTCTTGGCTGGCAAACATCTCCCGTGGAGTTTTCCCATTCCCTTTTGTGCTGATCCACTGCCACACATCCGGAGGGTTCCCACCCCTCGTGTGCTGGGAGAGGGAGTTCTGATTTTCAGGTTGTTTTATTCCAAAACTTTTCAGATTTCAGGGGGTTTCATTTCCAGTTTTAATCAGTCACTGTATTTCTTTGAATGCCTTTCAAGACCTCTATTAAAAAAAAATCAGCAAACAAAAAAATACAACTGAATTTGTAAAGTTTGGTTTAAAAAAAGTAATTTTTACTTTTCTGCTAAAAAAAATTGACAGGAAACATGGCAAATCATGGAGTTTGGAGGATACACAGTTTAATTGCAGCAGTGAGAGATTTTTTTAAGTGGGTATAACATTGTGGATATTTCTCAAGGGTGCAAAGACAGGCATCCTTACATTTTGGGGACAGCATCTTGAGCTCTCTTGTGACCCTGTTTGCTGACACCTTTGGGTTACCGTCTTCCACTGGCAGCACAATGATTTTTTTTCCTGCAACAGCGTGGTTAGAGGTTGGCCCAATATTTATTCAGACAGAGGGAAGAATGCCAGGAGCTAAATTAACCCACACCGCTTCCTGGAGTGCTTCAGTTTTTGTTGTTTTCCCATCCCAGCCCTCACCAAACTTGGTTGTTTTGTTTATAAAATCTGACAAGATCTCGGCTTGAGCTGGGAGGATTGCTGGGAAATGCTTCCCCTGCCCTGAGACACCTGACTCGGCCAGGAACCGGGTGTGCAAAACCTCCAAAAAAACCACTTTTGGTTCTGTGGGAATGTAAACATCGCCACCACCCCTCGGCACACTCGTCCCTTGTCCCCTGCCCATCAGAGCTCCTCAAAGACAGCAGGACAATGGCGATGCTTTCATTGGTAACAGCACATTTTACAGCCCTAAAAGGTTTTTAAAGCTCAGGTGTCGAATGTCTCCGTGTGAAGTCTCAGCTGGAAGCTGTGATGTGCAAATACGAGTTGTTAGAGGAGCGGGGAGGCTGCAGGAAAGGAGATACTGAGCGTCTTCATTTCCACTCGGAGGAAGTGCAAAAACCCATAAATCAATTCAAAAGTCATAGAGTCCACTTTACCTCTGCTCAAATCACTGCAACCCTGCTGGTGGAAAATTTGAGGGCCGCTCTTTCCATTCTGCCAGTGTACTTTGCATATGAATGGGTAACAACGAGATACATTAAATAAAATTTCCCTTTTTTTCCCCACAAAAATATACATATTCCAACACCAGGCTGGCAGAATACTGCGGCACAGAGCCTCATTTTCATTAGGTTTCTGGAAAGTACTAGAATAAGTTAAGTTTAAAATCCATACTTATAAATTGGTATAAATGCTTCTTTTGAGCAGTGTTGATCTGTAACAACTCGTAAGTATTTTAAGAGCAGAACAGCACACTATATTTTGGGTGGGTATTTACACCAAAAATGTTTAGGTTTTAGAATCATATAGTAGTTTGGATTGGAAGGGACATTAAAGATAATTTTTTTCCAGATTGCTCAGAGCCCAGACTAGCCTTGGACATTTCTGAGATGGGGCATCCACAGCTTCTCTGGGCAAACCTGTGCCAGGGCGGCACCACCCTCACAGCAAAAAATTGTGGGCATATGCACCAAAAATACTCTTCTTGGAAGATACAGATAGTAAAGTTATGTGAGAGAGATGTGCAAACTCTATAATTCCATGACCAGCGACAGGACCTGAGGGAATGGCCTGAAGTTGTGACAGGGGAAGTTTAGTTTGGATGTTGGGAAAAGGTTCCCCACCCAGAGGGTGGTCAGGCACTGGACCAGGCTCTGCAGGGCAGTGGTCGCAGCACCAAGGCTGGCAGAGCTCAGGGACCGTGTGGACAACGCTTTGAGGCACAGGGTGGGATGTTTTGGGACACGGGGTGGGATTTTTGGGACGCCGGGTGAGATTTTTGGGACACAGCCATCTCCCGTGCGGGCCGGGCTCTGTGGCGGCGCTAGGGCGCCCCCTAGTGGCCGCACGCCGCCATCGCGTGTGGGCGTGGCTTGCCAAGGGGAGGCGCGCGGTTCATGCGCCAAGGCCACGCCCCCTCCCGCGCGCCGTCCGCTCCCGGCGTGCCCCGCGCCGCCATGGCGGACCTGTTCGATGGGATCGTGATGGCCGAGCAGAGGTGAGGGGACAGAGGGGCTGGAGCGGCCCGGGAACGCCTCCTCGGCGGCACGGGGCTCCCTTGTGCCTTTTCTTCCCTGTGCCTGTGGCCCCGTGTGCCTGTGCTGCCGTGGGCCAGCTGCCAGGAGAGCGTCAGGGAAAGGAGGGCGAGCGCCGAGCCTGAGGAGGAGGGCGGGGGAAATTCGCCTCTCTGCGCTTTCTGAGGGACCGACCAGCGCGAAACGCCCCGAGGCTGAGTCGGGGAGGTTTAGGTGGGATAGCAGGGGAAGGTTCTTCATCCAGAGGGTGGTCGGGCGCTGGAACAGGCTGCCAGGGGAATTGGTTTCGGCACAGAGTGGGCAGGCTGTGCTGAGGGGCCGAGAGCAGCGGGGTGAGGGTCGGCAAGGCCAAGTGTGGGTCCAGCCCTTGGGTCCCCTCAGCCCCTGCAGCGCTCCGGGATGGCGGGAGAGCTCCTGGAAAGCATCCCGGAGGGAAAGGGCCTGGGGGTGCCGGCCGAGAGCTGCCGAACACGAGCCCAGGTGTGCCCAGGTGGCCAAGAAGGACAATGGCATCCTGTGTGTCAGCAATAGCGTGGCCAGCAAGAGCAGGGCAGTGACTGTCCCCCTGTCCTGGGCACCGCCGAGGCCCCAGCTTGAATCCTGGGGTCAGTTTGGGGCACCTTAATCCAAGACACTGAGCTGCTGGAGTGTGCCCAGAGAAGGGAATTGAGCTGGGGCAGGCTCTGCCGCACAAGTCTGATGAGGAGCAGCTGAGGAAAGATGAGGTCAGCCTGGAAAAAGGAGGCTCAGGGAGAACCTTCCCTCTCTCTACAACTCCCCGACAGGAGCCCCCCATGTGGGGTCAGACTTTTCTCCCTGTAACAAGTGACAGGACAAAAGGAAGTGGGCTCAAGCTCCACCAGAGGAAGTTTAATTAGTACATAAGGAGGAATTTCTTCATGTAAAAGGTTGCCAGGCCTTGGAAGGGGCTGCCCAGGGGGCTGCTGGAGTCACCATTTCTGGAGGTGCTCAAGGAGGGATGCAGCACTCAGGGTTCTGGTCTGGTTGACACAGTGGTGGTATTCAGAGGTTGGACTGCATGATCTCAGAGGTCTCTTCCAACCAAAATGAGCCTGTGGTTGCAGAATTTAGATCCATTTTATGTGGTATTTCTGAGCTTCGGCGGCGACACCCGTTTGTGTTGCCCGGAGCACGCGGTGTGAGCCCGCCAGGAGGTGGTTAAAAAAAAAGTAATTTTTTAAACACAGCTGTGGTTGTGCATCCCCAGGTTCCACGGGGAGGGCTTCCAGGAGGGGCTGGCCGAGGGCAGCCACGCCGGCATGGCCGAGGGCAGGCGGCACGGAGCGCTGCACGGAGCCCGCCTCGGCTCGGAGGTAAACGCGTCAGCACTGCCACCTGCTTGTCACCGGGAAAGGACAGGCACACAGAGACACTGTGACACGCAGGAGGACACAGAAAGCTGCTTTAGAGGTGTTGTTTTGAGCTGGAGAGTTCAGCAGATGTGCTTGTGTTTCCTGAGCTTATTTGCTGTATGGAGCTTTGGTAATTTTGTTTTCTAAATTTAAGGCTAAAGGTCCTTTCTCCCCCCAGTCTCCTGTGACTCAGCATAGGGAAAAGCATGGAATTTTGAGACATAAAGAGGCAGTTCTGTGTGTCTTGGGCACTCCTTGTTAATTCTGGTGGTGGAAGGGTTTGTGGCAGTGTTCCTGTTCCCCACATGGAGCCAGTTTGGGATTGATAACAATTCCTAGGAATTCAGGGGCTTGAGGCTGGTGGGGAGGCGCCTCAACTTGTCCCACGTGTGCAGCTCCAGTTTGTCACAGTTCCAGGATGAGAATGCCAAACAGCAGCCTCCAGAGCTGGATGGTTTTGTACCAAATGGTCCTGGACAGACCATAAGAGAGGAGTGCTCTAATCTCCTCATACTGGGAAAGCTGCAGAGGGAGGCAGCATTAGAGGCATCAAGTGAGAGGATGACTTGGGTAATTAACACGTGTCAGCCTTCCCAGCTTGGAAACATGTGTGTGTATCCAGGGTTTAGTTTCCTGAAGAGTGAGATGCAGTGTGGTGCTTTATTTCTGTTCAGCTGTCTGTGTTGTGTGTTCTTGGGGTTTTTTCTTTCCCTCATGACTCTTAAATTCACTTTTAGATCGGTTCCTGCCTTGGGTTTGCACTGACGTGGCGCTGCCTGCTCCAGAAATGCACAGATGAGAAGAGCAGGTGAGCTTAAAAAGGCTAAAAGTCATTTTGCTGTGCCTGCCATTCTTTTCTTCATATCTTTTTTTTTTCTGTCTCATTTTGATTAATCTGACTGTCAGAATTAATGCCTTCTTGGTTTCATTTCTTTTATTTTATCCAGTCATCTAATCAGTATTTTTGTTGATTCTTGAATATTTCTCAATTTTGGACTGCTAAATTGAAAGTGAAACCTTAAGTCTGTCAGTTGTGCTTAAGTCCCAATTTGGAATAATTCCTAGTTTGGATAATTTCTTAAATATGTATGGAACACACCTGACAATGGGCTAAATGGGAGAAATTGAATTAATGAAGCATGGAGTGTTTTATTTTGTGCTCTGGATTATTATATATCAGTATAATTTTCATACTGATGGATTGACAAAACTCCTGATGAGGATCATTTAGTTTTGTTTTGATTTGATTTTTTTTTCCTAGCAAAAGGATAAAAGCTCTGGATTCATTAATAGGGATGATTCAGAAATTCCCATATGAAGACCCCACTTATGATAAGCTGCAAGAAGATCTGGAAAAAATCAGAGGAAAATTTAAACAGGTTTGTAGGATTAAGTTGTTATTTTAGCACATAAATTAATTTTTGAAAATATTTAGTTTCTAAAGCCACTCCAAAACAGAGTATTTGTGTGAAGCAGTTATTGTTCCCCTTCTGCAATCACAGCAAAACACTTGAAGTGAGATAAATTAAGTGAAAATCCTTGATAGTTGAGAATTTCCCAACCAATAACCAATAAAAGACAAAATATTCTTTAAAAAGCAAGTTGGACATAATCTTTGACAATTTGAATTACATGTGAGACCAGAAGAAGAGAAGTGGAGCAATTAAGAGTTTTGTTGAACCTTTTTCTTGGAAAACAGACCCTTTGAAACACTTCTCTATGTTCTTTTTTAGGTTTGTTCAATGCTAAATATCCAGTGTGATTTTAGAATTGGTGCTGAGAGATCTTCACTAACATTTTGAATGCAACAGATGAAGGTAAACGTGGATGACAAAAGAAAAAAAACATTAAAAGTGGAAAAAACCATTAAAACTGGAAATTTTTTATATTGGAATATTTATATTTTTATACTGGAATTTTTAAATCAAAATAGTGAAAAGATGTTAAAGGGAAAAATCACTGGACTTGGAATGGTATTTAACATTTATTATCTCTATCAAGTTTTATTTAGGATATTACACACACTGGTGTGTAAGTTCGTTAAACAGAAATATTTGTTTTAATTCTTTGCTAGTCTTCTACTGATAATTCCTCAAAAGGAAGACAAGCTTTGCACATTTTCCTGGCTTAAATGATGTCTGTTACTTAAAAATCTGTGTATGCAGATTGTTTAGTTTACACAATGTGTAGATGCTGTGGAGGAAGGAAAATAAAATCAATCCCCTGTAGACTTTGCAGCAGGAAGCGTTTTTGTGTGCAGAGGATGGGATGGCAAAGGAGGTCAGAATGCAAAGGAGAAGGATGAAAATACCTGCTCAGAATATGGGATTTTCCAGTAGTTTTGCAGACTGACAGGGGCAAGGGACAAACCCCACAAAATCTAACCCAAGTTCCCTGTTTAAATGGTGGGTGAGATAAACATCACTGCCAGGAGAGTTGTGATTCTCATTGTCTGTATTTATTAAGTACCTCTTACACAGATGAGCTTTTCATGTGCCAGCCTTGAGAAGTGACCTCTTTAGTCTCATTCCAAATCCATGAATGCTGCCAGCTGCCTGTTTTTAGCTCTGTTCATTGAGAGAAATGCCTGTATCAGGCTTTGGCTTGGGCTGCTGGCTGTCTGTGCATTCCAGTTCTGTAAGGAATTCCAGAATTCCCTTTATCACCTGTACCCTGTGCTTGTCTGGCTCTGCCTGCATAAAGGCAGATTGGAGGTTTTTGGTTTGTTTAATTGCCTTACACATGAATTTTGATGCACACAAGCAGTGTCAGAGCCATTTGGTGAATGTGTGGGACTGCAGGAGTTCACTGATATTTGTGGAGGTGAAGTTGTTAAAATAGACAGCACAGAATGTACACACTCGTGATAATTTCAATTGTGTGGAAAATTTCTTTGAAATGAAGTAACACTGAGGTAGGAATTAATTTGTACTTGTTCTCTCATTTGTAAAAGCAAGGGCAGGGTTGTGAGAGCTCCAAGTGGAGCATTTATTTGATAGAAGTGTGGGATATGTGAGTGACAAGCCAAGGTTCTGCTTCACAGATGGTATCAAACACAACTATTTTTTGTTCAGTTCAGGAGAGAAGGGGTCTTTGGCAGTCAGGTGGTGACTACTACTTTGAAAATTGGTTTGGTGGCTAATTTTCTTATATTGCTTTTGTTTTATTTTTAATACAATAATATTAATTATTATATAAATACATGTGTATATACTGAACTAGAAATATTGTATCAACCAGGATTTCCAGCTGGGATGTACCAAGTTTAGGGTTATCTATTAGGTCTTTAATTTTTTAATTAGGTCTTTAATGAAGTTTCATTTGTGTGCACACACTGATGGAGTCTCTTCTTCCATGAGTCTGTATTGTTGTGAATATCTGCTGTTCCACACCTGGTGTGGGCCTGGTTTGGTTTATTAAATGAGGTACAGTTCCAAGTTCTGTTGGGTGTGCAGTTGTGTGCTTTCTTCAGTGTCCATTTCTTTGTTTTCTGTAGTGGGTTGTGGGGGTTTGTGTGACATTCAGGGCTGTGGAACATTACCAGGCTGAGAGAACCAGGTTTGCTCAGCCTGGAGAAGGAAAGGCTTGGGGTGACCCAGCTGTGGCCTGGCAGAACTTGAAGGGAACCTTCCAGAAAGCTGGAGAGAGACTTTTCCCAAGGGTGGCAGTGACAGGACAAGGAGGAATGGATTCAGACTAAAGGACAGCAGGTGTGGTTCACATATTAGGAATTAGACAGAAATTCTTACTCTGAGGGTGGTGAAACACTAGTTCAAGGCCAGGCTGGATGCTCACTAGGGATGTGTGATTTGGCATTGTATGTACTGATAACATTGTGAAAATCACTCACTAATCATGATGATGGCAGAGAAAACACACTGAGCTGTGGAAAAAGAAGAATGTCTCTGTAATGGCCCTGGTTATAAACCATTTAAGATCTGTCACTGCCTACACAGGCACTGAGCAAGTGGCACCTGCTGTGATTCCACCAAAGAAATGTCAGTGTCAGGTTCTTTTTACTCAAAAGTTTAGTGCTGAGTGCCCTTATGATCTTAGCATATTAACTGCTTGTAGAAATCAAGCACACATGCACAAGAAGTGTTCAGCAGTAGTGTCTGTTTACAGTACAGAATAGGTTCTGTTAAATCTTAAAGCCTAACAGTATGCTAAGTCATGCAGGAAGAATTAAATTATCCTGTATTTTCAAAAAAGTGCTACATTTTTGGTTAAAAGAAATGAAAATCAAGAGCTTTGTAAGAAAACTGTGAATTTTGATTCACAAAAATATTTAATGTGAGAAACAACTGGGCAATTAAATCTCCATTTTCCAGCAAAGAGGCTCCCTGATTTTCTGTTTTGCTGACCCATGAAAAATGACAGATCCTGACCCCAATGAGTCTCAGAGATGTAGTCTGGATAGCACAGGAAAAGAAACAATCTTATCTCTAATGATCAGCAACACATTTTTAAGGTACAATAACCACAAATATAAATTATTGCTTTTTGTTATTCATCACAGCCAACATAATGAAGAACACCAGAGGTGCTGTTGTATTGCATTTCTCCTTTCAGGCACCAGAGGAATGAAGCCTTTGAGCAATGCCTCTCACATCTGGGAAGGTGGGGCCAAAAGGATCCTTCCAAACTGAAAATCAGAATGCCAGCTGAAGTTTTAAACCTTAGTAAAAATTTAGTATCTTAAAGTGCTAGGTAAGGTGCTAAGGAATTTACTGCATGGCATGATTAGTGCCTGGTTTAGAAGGTGTTCACATCCACCTCTGTGACAATCTGAATGACCCCTGCTGTGTCACAAGTGTGCAGTTAGATGGCTTGAGGCTCAAACTGAATAATTCCTTTAGTTAAGGAGAACCCCACACTGTTATCTTGGGGAATTGGAAAAATCAGCACCAAAGGATCAATTTTTAATTCTGCCAGCAGCAGCCAGGATCAGGCTGTGCTCATGTCTGGTTCTTAGCTCAGTGCCTGTCTGAGCAATGCCTGCTGCAGGAGGGTTCAGCACCAGCTCAGTCACAGCTAAAGCTTCCCCCTGCTGCTGCAGCTGCAGAGCTGTGGGATCTCAGTGGAAGTGTTGGCAATTCAGCCCCAGCTCCTCCTGTCCCTTCTCTCTGCCAGGGTTTGTGGGCAGGGCTGGGCTGGGGCTGGGCTGGGGATGCACCTGCAGGAGCACAGGGCAGCCCAGGGCGTGTTAATACAGGGATGTGCTGATTCTCTTCTGGTTCCTCCTCCTCTCTCTCATTTCCCTGTCATTTTTTTCAGTTTAATCCAGCCAGCTCATTGCAGCACAAAGTTGAGGGACATTGTAGCTACAACATGTACCAGAGAATATTCTCTCTTTTTTCTTTTTTTTTTCTTTTTAAAATTTTTTCTTTTTTTCTTTTTCTTTCTTTTTTTTCTTTCTTTTTTTTTCTTTTTTTTTT
>VXBR01008736.1:63718-81171 GCA_013400215.1 Cisticola juncidis
TGTCCTGGGTCACAGTGTAAGATGTGCCCACAGTCTGTGTTCCATCCCCACCTTCAGGAGCTGCTGGATCCAGGTCGGGCAGTGTTTCCCTGGCCCTCCCTCCATCTCCTGTTCATGGCCCATCAGTGCCTTGCCCTGACTCACAGGGAACATCAAGGACCCTTTGCAGGACTCATGGAATGAGATCAGCCCCTTGGGAGATGCTCTGCCCAGGGGAGGAGCCAGGCATTCCCACCTGGATATAATCTGGGATTTGGGAAAGCACAGGTTTCCCAGAGGACAGGAGCTGCCAGACCTTTCTACAGGATCTTCAACAAGGCTGCTTCATCTGGACTGCCACCACCCTAACCAACAGGGTGTCAGGTTGTGTTCTGACTCTGTCAGTGGCCTTTTGTGCTATTGCTTCTAATTTTTCTTTTTTCTCTCTCCTAATAAATTGTATTTCTGACTTGGGGTCTCTGGTTTTGCTTTCAGACCAGCACACAGTATGAGAAGTAATTGGAGACGAAGGTTGTGTGACAGCTGAAGGGATGCAATGTCCATCAGATAGAAAACAAGGAATGAAGCAGCCCTGTTCACTCTTCCCAGGTCTGGCTGGTGTCTGAGCAGTGCAGCTCTGCTAAGTGATTTTAAAAGCTACAGAATCTGATTCTACTGGCTAAGACAATCATAAAGAAATTGAAAAATCTCTTTAAAATCTTGTCCTTTGTTTTGGAGAGAGCAAAGAGGAAGAGTTCTAGTATGTAATAATGGCTTTCACTCTTTTGAAGATAAAACAGGAGATCTTTGGAAGTTTTCCTGTTTTCCAGTTTCCTAGAAATGGGAAATGCTGTAGACTTCTGAAAATGTGATACTTGGAAAGTACTTTCTTGATGACAACTTGGCTAAAACCTCAAATTTCATCTTGTTCTGTAGAAATGAGTACAACACACCAAGAAATTGTGTCTCATTTGCTAAGGTACACTCTTAAGCAAATCAAATTCTGAATTCAGAAGCTCTATGCACAGGCATTTATTCTCCACAGTTAGTAAGGCTTAAAGCTGTGTGGGTTTGCTAGCATCCCATGGGATTTCACTGTGCCAGGTAGCCAAGAAATCAAGTGAACGTGTATTTTATAATTTATTGATCATAGGCTTCTTTTATTCAATGGGAAGAGATTTAGGTCTCAAGAAGTGTCATTTCTTTGAGTGTGAACAGACAAGGTGACTCAACACAGGTATTAAAAGGCATTTATTATTTAACAAAACAATTATTTATATTGATCCTTTTAATTTGTTTATCTCCACATTACTTCTTTTAGTTGTCAGTTGCTCTATAAAACTAACAAGTTCTCACTGGAAAGCTGTTAACCTGAGACTACTTGAACTATCTTATTTCAGCTAAGAATTAAACTGTTTTTCATGATTCAAGTTAAATTGTCAATAGTGACCTGCGTGGTTTGGTTTCCTGTTCTCCATCTTTTCTGAAAACTTTGTTCAATATTCAATAATTGTAGTAATTATTGAATTAAGAATTCAGTGCAATGTAAGTGACAAGAAAGGTTTTAAAACTGGTATCTGAGGTTTTAACTTTGCTTTACAGAAAAATTATTTTGCTTTATTTCCTGTCACCACCCCCCTGACAAGTTTAAATGTCATGCAGACAGTTTGATGCTTTCAGGATAGTTTCTGTGCACATTCTTCCTTTTTTGACCTTTTGAGTCTTAAGAGTTTCAGGAAATATAGAAAAGTTCTTCATCATTGTCCTGGATTTTCACATGAGACTAATTTTATATTTTATCTCAATTATATTAATCCCTTTAAATTATTATTTTATGATTTTGTTTTTCAGGTCTGGCAAAATGTCTCAGCAGAGAAAGAGAATTTTCACGTGGCCTTGAAAAAGGAAGAAAATGAAAGCACCCAGGAGTGTGATTCTCCAGATGTAAGCTCAGCTCACCTGATAAACAGGGCCCCATCTGGGCTGTATGAAAACATGAGTGCTTTAGGTTATTGTAAGTGGGAATTTTCCTGATCAAGACATATTTTATAAGCCAGCTATGTTCTGGGTTGAAGTGCTGAGGAGCAAATGCTCTTTGCAGTCAATCTGTGCATGGAGATTATCCAGGTTTATTTTAAAAGATACTTAATAGAACTGGCAGAGCTGTTGCAGGAAGAGCAGTGGTAGAAAGTTTGTCATTTTTTTGTTTAACCATCTCAATAATGTGTTTGTTCCTGCTTCAAGTGTTGCCTGCCTTATAGTGAGATGCAAAAACCTTGTTTACATCACTTTATGTTTATTACCAATTGATTAATGCCTTTGGGGAGATGTAAGGCCTGACAGCATAATTGTTGAAAGGATGTGATAACATTCTCTGACAGTCCAGAAAAGCTGTGTTTTCTTTATCACAGCTTTGATATAAAGCTAAATCTGATGTTTTACTGAGACCATACACTCAGTCAAACAGCATGGTGAGAGCTCTTAACAGAAATCTTAAATGCATTTATTGTGGCTGTAATTATAAACATACAAATAGAACAGGAAAAAAGACAGAAAAAATGAGCAAGACCAATTTTGTTGAGAAAATCTGCTCTGACTGTTGAGGGTTTTCTGCTCAATCATTCAAAAAGTAGTCAAAAAGACTAATTTGCAGGTGAAATATAAATATATATTATGTTCAATATATATTATTATATATATAATTATATATATTATATATATATATATAATTATATATATATTATCTTGAGATAAAACAAAATCCTGTGGAGGTAACTGGGTAGCTTTCTGTTCGTGATCATGGCAGTGTGAAGAAAATTCTGGAAAAAAATCTTAGATAATTCAGTATACAGTAAATTATTTAAAATTATAGAGTATCCATTTATAACAAACATGTTTCAAGTTTATTCAGTTATAAGTTACCTCCCTTCTGCCACATCCTCTACTGAACAAAGAGAAATTACATATCCATAAGAGTGCATAATTTACTGTTGCACATTTCTTAATGTCTAAAGGTAAAGGAAACTTCATTTGTTAATAAAAATTGAAGGAGGAGAAGAAAAACACGTAAAATTATGAAGTTGAAGTGAACTCCATTTAGATTATGACTAGAGGTTTGTTATTCCTTGAAAAAGTTATGGAAGATTTGATGGAATGTAGAATACTTTTGTTAAAGACTGAAGTAATTTAGGCTAAATAGTTGTCTAAGGAAGTTTAAACAGCTCTTTTTTACAGAAGTGAATACATTAAAAGAGAAAGAAAAAAAATCTGCTAGCATATTTCAAAAATAAAAAGACTATTTAAGAGTATTGAAGAGTTCACAAGTACTGTGATAGAAGACAGGTGAATTTTATTTTACTTTTTTTCCTCTCTCCTATTAAATTGTATTTCTGACTTGGAGCCTCTCACTGGTTTTGCTTTCAAACCAGCACAAACCTCTTCTTCATCATGATCATCATTATCTCACATTAACACAGAGAGACTGACTCAAGGAAGAATTTAAATTATTAGCTTTGAGAACTGAACTAAAAATGTCTCTTTCCACAATTAACCTTCATATATTGGCATTAGAGGTAGCACCTGAAGTTGTGAAAGGATTGGAAAGAATTTCTTCTCCCAAAGGATCTTATTATTTCAGTAATACAAAGCTGCAATTTGTACCTGTAAATACTGTCACTAGGAGAAAATTCAATATTTGGGAAGGGTTTTTGTTGTATTTTTGTCATTGCATGGCTGTGTGTATTTTTTACAGCTGCAGTTTTTACAGCTGCTTAACTCCCAGTGAAGGAAGATTAAGGTAAGATTAAGATTGGATGGTTAAGAACATAGGACAGGTTGTAATGCAGCATTTTTTCAGAAAAATCAGTGAAAATGTAATTAAAACTCTTGCTTAGAAACCCAGTATTTCAGCAATCCTTTCTCAGAACCTGGCAAAGATCTTTTTATTGTGTCTGATAAATAAAATGTGATTTATATTTTGGAAGAATTAGGGTACTGAAGACTAACTAGAGAAGAACATGCAGTCTTACAGATATTAAGGCAGAAACTAAAGCAAAATGTTGATGGTTCCAAGTGGTATTTTTAAGTCTGCATGGCTGAGCATCTCTGTCTTAAATTTGTGATTTTTCTGCACTTTTATATTTATGGGGTTTGTGCCTTTTCACAGTAATTAGTGTTGTTTACTGTAGAACAAATACAGATGAAAATTTATTGGCAAATGTGATGCAGACTAGTAAATTTGGAAATTAGTCACTGCTGATATGTATCTATGAGGAAATTTGACATAGGACCAGTAATAGCCACAAGTGGATAGGATATCCTGTGAAATGTAATCTGAAATTGATCAAAAACCAAAATCATATTAACTTCAATATTCTTGTACAAGTTTCCATTATTTCCATTACTTGTCCTTTATTAGAGGCATCTTGTCAATGTCACTTTTTCTTAGCCTTATCCAGAGATGTTCTCCTATGTCTGGCTCCTGAAAGTCTCTGTGCAGAGCCAGAGCTCTGCAGAGCTCTTTCCTCTGTATCCTTTCCTTTTTCTGTCTTCCCAAAAGCTTTGGGGATTCTGGCTTTTACACTAGAGTTTACTTCATTGCCTTTTGAGTTCAAATAATTCTTATGCATGTAACATATTTAAAACCACACACTTGGTGTTGCTGAAACATTCAAGAATTCACAAAATGGTTCTTTTTTCTCTGTTGTCATATTAGATTTTTTGCTTTGTCCTCGTAGAGTCTTCTCTGATAAATAGACATGATAGTGCTTTTATTTACTGCCCTATTTTCCTGCAGTAAGCAAACACTGGATGTTTATTAATCATTCAGTGACAAAGGACATTGAGTATTCTGTTCCAAATTGTACCCATTTCTAAGCAACCACAGAATTTTGCTTCATTTTCTTAAATCGGTTTGAGTTGCAGAGCTTTGATCACATTGCACTCTTCAACAGTTTTTCCAGAGGGAGTAATAAGAGAAAAAATAACATAAATGGTTATTTTTAATAATTATTTAAAAATAATATAAATTGTTATAACAAAATTTCAAACTAATAAAATCTTTTAAGGTAGATTGGATTCTGTAAATGAGGACTAGGAAGGTCATAAGAAGTTAGATCATCTGAATTTAACCATCCCCTTCTGCTCCTTGAAAAGGCAGGCAGAAGAAAACACAGAAATAGTTATGGAGAAAAGACCTTTCTTGTTCTAAACGTCAGTGGCAGGAAATAAACTTCCACAACTAAGTTAGAAATTGAGAATATTGTTGGATTTTTTTCTTTAGTGCTGTCAGTTTCACAAATGCAGAAGAGAATTTTTCAATCATCTTGTATGCAAAGTTCACTAGAAGACAGCCTTGCACCATGCTAACAATAATTTGCACTTTTAGAAATGTTGTGGTGTTTTAGTCATCCAGGTTTTTTTAGCTACATCAAAGCATGGTGTTCTGAACTGTTTTGTTAATTTATAGCTTTCGAGGTATTTGGTCTTGCCCATCTCTGCTGTGTTTTTTCCCTTTTCATCTGCAGTCCTTATCCACCTGTCACTTCAGACACAAATAAGAAAATAGCCACCCTCCTTTGGTTGTGTTACTGTGTTGACTCTGCCCTGACTCACTGCCTTTCTGAATTCTGAATTTCTGAATTCCAAGGGTCAGCACTTGCCTGTACATTGGCTCTTAGTGCTGGAGGTTTTTCTTCCTAAATGTTTTTTAGGATGTATCTTAAGAGCCTGCTTAAACTTTGCTGGAAGCACTGAGCAGAGGGACAGGCAAAAAAATAATTTCATATTTATTCCAAACTCATTGAAATACGAGACCGCACTGCTTCCAGAGATTTCTGTGTATTCTTCAAAGTCCTCAGATGGGGAGAGGAAGGTGAAGCCAGCACTGATTTAAACCTTACCTGTGACTAACAGAGATTATGTGCAAACAGAACTCATACAACTTTCTGCCCAGCAGTGGGGAAAATAATCCGTATTGTGAAATGTCATGTGCACTCGGTATGAAAAGTAGAACATCCCTGAAGTATTCCTGAAAATATTTTAAATTACAGCCTGCCTTGTGATGTTGGTACAAGAGGATTCCATGGAGCTGTGTTTTGCTAACAGGACTGAGATCAGGTGGGATTTTTTACCTTCTAAATATTTTCTTCAAAGATGTTTTTACTCTTTTGTTAGCATTTTGTTAGTGTACCTCTCATGGGAGGGAATCTAACAGACAGAAAGGGAGTCACACACACAAACATACAAAACAATCCACTGCTTGGCATGGAGGGAACTAGCAACAGTAACCAGAGTTTAATATTTTACTTTCTTTGTCTGACACCTAAGGGTGTGAAAGGTATTCTAATACATTGGGTTTAAATTTCTCCTGAGGGACACAAAGATATATATACTGTGTTTGTATATTTATGTGTTTATATGTGCATAAATAAATAAATACATAAATATAAAAGCATGTACATACACACAGAAGGGTGTGTATATGTATGTGTTTATACATATGCCTGAGGTCATCTGAGGGTGGGATTCAGTTTGGGCTCTGCTGAACCCAGTTTAGAGAGATCTAGTTCAGAGATGCAGCAGAAGATGATGTTAATATTCTCATCTGACTCAGTTTAGGAACCAAACTGAAGGAAAGCCACAGCCTGTGTCCATAGATGTATGTATATTTGTATTTATATGTGTGTGTGTTTGTGTGTGCACCCCATCCCTAAGAGCTGGTGACTGATGGCAGAGTGAAGGGCAGTGCTGTTGCTCAATCTGTAATTTGTTTGTTAATGATATACAGTGTTTCACAGTGACAGGCAATCAATAATGAACATGTTATATGCTTAAACAACATAAGGACATTATATAGAGAAAGTCCCTGCTTTCTTTGTCCAGCAGTAATCCATGTGGTGTGCTACTAAAAAAAAAAGAACTGAGTGAACAAACATGAAATATTACCAACATAAATCTTTATTGCTCCTTTCCTATCAAGACAGCCTTTGTTATCTGTGAAGACTGTTCCCTCCTAAACAATTGTTTTTATAATTTGCTTTTATTTTCTCTAAGGTAGACCTGGTTATTTTTTTTCTTCCTTTGCATATGTCTTAAGCAATTGACCTATAGCTTTATTAATAACTAATAATAGTTCTTGCTTCCTAAATCCTATAAGTTATGTTGGTGGAATAGGTTACCTGATTTTGTGTTCTAGTATGTACAGTCAGAGCAAATTCTGGATATGTAAATTATCTTATATTTAATTAGCATTATTTCTGTCCTCTTCATTGCACAGTTTGCAATACTGTTCATTGCTTGGCCTATAGTATCTTTTGTCCTCAAGCTGCACATCTAGAAGTTACCCAAACCCTCATTTTTTTCTGAACATGATTCAGCTTGAAGTAATTTTTTAAATCTAGATTACTAGTAAATAATTTAAATGGAAGTTTTGACAGGAGCACACTTAGAAGGTTCTGAAGTATAAAAAGTTTACTAAAAACTGCTACTCTGTCATTTGACTTTTTAGTCTTTATCTAAGACATAAACCACTTTGTTTGATGTGTTGTTTGCTTTTATGTCATAAAAGGAGCAAGTGCTTTATCAATAGACATTATTTTAATCAATACTGCCTTGATTATTTCCTATATTAATCCAGTTTTATTTGCTATTGTCTAGAGTGGGAAAATATGAAAAACAGTTCCCCACATGAAATCTCAGAGGCTCACTTCAGTAGCTTAAACATGACTAAACTCCCCCACTGTTACACTGAAAAGAACCTTGATGACTTAAAACTTAAAAAAACCCTGTCATTTTCATTCCATTTAAATGTAGCCATTTTAATAGCAAAACAAGTAGAGAAATTCCAGTGTGAACTCATGTTAGAGTAATGACCAGGTATTATGAATATCTGATTGTATTTCATGTTTCAATGCCTTTTCCTATGGCATCCTTAATCCTACTCCTGAAGGGACATTGATTTAAGTCCAGTGGGATTTTCAGTGTTGAGTAAATCTCTTATTTCATATCCAGAGATCTCCTTGGTTCGAAAATCTACTTTGTAATTAGTTTTATTTATGCTGTGCAACTCTGTTTTCCCACATATTAAAAAGCATTTGGGCAAAGAATATAACATTATTGCTTGGATAAAATGACAGCAATTAATGTAACAAGATTTTGCACCTTGAGAGTCATCTGCCTTCCCCATTCAGTGACTTCTTATTCCCATTCAGGGATTATTATACCTGAGAGACCTAGAGTTTAGACAAGAGAATAGTAATAGTGCTGAGTTCTAACTGTAATGCTGATTTTCAGCTGTTACTATTTCCTCACCCATAAAAGGCACTTGGAATTACTGTTCTGTTCCCTAGGACCACTTGCAAACTTCACTATCGATGATGAGATTTAAACAAGGAGGAAAAAAGGTGGATAAGTATTAAGTTGTTAAACTTGCTGCCACAAGACTAAATTGTTAAATGCTGTCACAGGGGTGATGGGAGTCTGGGATAAGCTTAGCTATGAAAACTTTATTCCATGTCATCAACTAGGCTTCAAAGAAGACCTGGGGATTTTTTTTTAATTAACTGAATATTTTAGGAAAAAATATTGAGTAGTTATCTCTGACATTTGTTTTGGCAGGTTGCCAAGACATGTTTGGGGAGTTGTAATGATTCAGGGTCTCCTTTGAAGGCAGCAGAAACAGAGAGAAGCTTCCAGGTATTCTCTTCCAGACCAGTTGTTGGGGTTTTACTAAAAGGCCTTGTGAAATGCAATTACTTGCAGTATATTTACACATTGTTCACCAAGTTCTGTCTCAAAAGAGAAAACTATTTAGTTCAGGCTTTGACTGCACCTAATTGCAGTTCATCTGTTCAAAATGTGTTCTGGCTGGTAACAATTGGCAAACTATTAAATATTTGAAGAACTGGTAGTCAAATGACTTAATTTGATAGTGTGATGTCTGTAGCCCTGGAAGCAGGAGCAGGGAGAGATTTCCAAATTATGTATATATATAATTGTTACATCTATATATATCATATGCAGTTATATGAAGCTGTATGCAGCATCAGATTTGTATGGTTTTGCAATGTGAAGGTTAAATATATTAAATTAAGTTAAATATCTTCCTTTAATAGGGATCAGGACCCTTTTCTAGGCACAGCTGGCAAGTATCAGATACTGCTGCAACAGTTTATAACTGGTACATCAGTTTAATAGAAATATACCTCTGTATGCACTATTGCCACGGATTTTTAACATACTTTTTTATTTTTGCTTTTGTATGTATGCATTCCATACACAATGTTTACACTGATGATGTTTTCACCGCTACAGAAGTTGCACAGCCCTCTGTGGACTAAACCTGAAGATAAAATATCACCTGAAAAAAATGAGAAAAAATACAAAGAATCAGCCAGTACACAAGAAAAACACCTCTAAATGCTGCTGATCTCCACTGAAACATGCCAATGGCTTCCATCCTCACGTTCTGTCAGCACAAAGGCACAAAACATCCCAGGTTTCTATAGCATGCATTTTTCACTATTTTATGAATGTCTGTAAATTAGTCTAGAGCAGACCAGTTAGTACCTTACAGCAATAATCCAAAATGGATGTTTGAAGAAATGCTTTGTAATGCAGTCCAGTTTTTGAACTCTTGTTGTCAGTAATTCTATACTGTAAATTACCTTCTTTGTAAATAGCAGTCATTCTTGAGTATTTTGTCAGTCTGTTTTAATTCATGTAATTTTGTGGCAAGTTAGGTTTTAAGATTAAGGGGCAGTCAGTGTGTGTGGGGGGGAAATATCTGTGTAACCATACTTGAAGTACAATCCTTAAGTGCAACTGTAAAAAGAGAACTCTGCATGGGAGTCCATGTATACTTAACTTTCAGTAACTCCATTTCAAATTTACTTACTTACACAATAAAAGAAGCTTATTTTCTTCTTTTTTAGCTCACTGCTCTCTTAACCAGTCCATTTTTGAACACTAAAAAGCTGACAGAATTGGAGTTGAAGGGATGGAATCTTTGGGGATTCAAGCAAAAAAAAATTTGCTGGTGGTACTGAGTTGCTGTGCTATCCCTAGCAAGAAGTGTTTTAAGCAGTTGTAACTTGGAAACTTCCACCTTTGTCTTAATGCACACATTTTTTACTAGATTTAAAGGAGTTATAATAATAATTTATTTTTTCTTGCTTTGTATCAGTTTAAAAGCAAATAGATTTTTTTTTTAATTTCACTTAGTGGTGCTCTGTCTTCTTAGAATTTAAGTTTTTACCTCTCCTTCAACAGTGTCCTGCAATATTTGTCTTTTCCTTGCTGGTATGAATAATGTTGCATCCTGATACTTTGTATATGCTCCTCCACTCAAAGGTAGGATGGTAGGCTGCTCTGCCTTGAGAGAATGCAATTTTAAAAAGGAAAAAACCTCATGAGCTGACCAAATGATGACAGCTTAGGACTATCTGTTTTCAGGATCAAAAGAAGTGAGATCGTGGCCACAAAATTAATCAGAAGAGATGTGGCTTTTTGCCTCTGGTCCTAAACCTTTCAGAATTCTCAGTGAGCAAGAGACTTGGGATATTGTCATATCTACAGCTGGCATTAATTTCTAGTCATGCCAAAAGCAACATTTCTTTGCCTATGGCACGCCTGAACTGAAAAGGTCACTGAAACTCTGCCCACAGAGAGAAAGGACCTAAAGTTTTTAGGGAGCCTCAAGAAATGGATGAATAGGGATGCTAGGGTCTCTCTTGGGGGCAAAATATCAACAGGAGCCCTTGATAAGTTTAAAGGTAGCCCCCCAGGAGGAAGAATTTGGTTTTTTTAGTAGATACAGGGCTATGGACATGTGTTTGTCAAATTCCATAAGGATGTGAAAAAAGCCAAAATAAATTCAAGTAGTATGGGCAACGGGAAAAGGATTTAAAGTACCAGTTACAGGACAGGTAATATTTGAAGGAGCAAACAAAACAGGAATGGGGGATATTTTATTAGTACCAGGGTCAGGATGTAATTTGCTGGGAAGGGATTTACAAGTTTAATTAGGTATCAGGGTGCTTGAGAGGGAGAGAAAATGGTACTCAAACTTCCCAAAAAAGGAAGATGAAAAACAAATGGAGGAAGCAGATTGGGCCAAGCCTGGAAATAGGGGCAAGTTAAATATAACCCCTGTAGTAATTAAAAAAACTAACAAAGATTGCCCAATTTCAGTACAGCAATACCCACTCTCTTTAGAAGGGAGAAAAGGGTTACAGACAGTAATTCAAGAATTGATTCAAGATGGAAATTTAGAGCTGTGCATGTCTCCCCACAATACTCCCATATTACCAGTAAAAATAAAAAATCAAATGGGACATAGAGGCTTGTCCAAGACCCGAGAGAGGTAAATAAGAGAACTAGAGATTCAGAGATACTTTTTGGGCCTGTCCCCCTGCAGAAGAAAGCAGAGATACATTTGCTTTCAAATGGAAAGACCTTGATACAGGGAGAAAGCAACAACTCAGGTGGGCAAAGTCACTTCAAGGATTTACTAAATCCCCCAATTTATTTGGACAAGCCTTAGGGGAAGTATTAGAGCTCTTCCCTATTGTGCCACAAGTAAAGCTTATCCAGTATGTGGATGATTTGTTCCTTTCAGGAGAGGATGAAGAGAAAGGCTGAGAATTCACCATTTCTTGGGAATTAATTTCTTGGAATTGCTCTGAATTTCCTGGGAAATCAAGGACTTTGGGTATCAAGAGAAAAACTTGTAGAGAAAAATTTGTAGAGACTTAAGTAAAATACTTAGGACTTACGGTAAGCCAAGGAAGTGGGTGTTTAAACCCTGAAAGAATTACAGGAATAACCTCACTCCCTCAGCCAAAAACTAAAAAAGAAATCAGAAAACTTTTGGACTTGTTAAGGACATGGATAGAAGGGAATATCCAGACTGTTAAGTTCCTATATGAAAAATTAACAGAAGAGGAAACCACGTGGGGAAAAGAAGATGAACAGAGATTTGAGAATTTAAAACAGAAGTTGATCAGTGCCCCTGTGCCAAGTCTCCCTGCTTTAGAGAAACTTTTCTAGTTATCTGTGGATGTAGAAAATGGGGTAGCCCATGGAATCCTAGTCCAAGAATGGGGGGGGACCAAGAAACCAGTATCTTACCTGTCTGAATTGTTAGATCCTGTTAGCAGGGGGTGGCCCACCTGTATTCAAGCTGCCACTGCCTTGCTGGTGAAACAAAGCAGAAAATTAACTTGGAGAGGGAAAGTAAAAGTGCACACCCCCCATGCAGTTAGAAATATTTTGAATCAAAAAGCCAAGAGATGGCTCACTGACTCTCAAGGGCTGAAATACGAAGCGATTTTAATTGACAAAGATGATCCAAATACTCCTGCCCAATTTTCATATGGAGAATCAGTAGAACTAGTGCATTATTGCTTGGAATTTATAAATTATCAGACCAAAGTAAGAGGATATTTGATTGACCAACCCCTTTGTGAGGAGGGCAGTTATGCATTGATGGGTCCTCAAGAGTAATTCAGAGGAAGTGAACTTCAGGATATGCTACAGTAAATGAAGAATTGATAACCACAGAAAAGAAAAAGTTACCTTCCAGCTGGTCAGCCCAGGCATGAGAGCTATATGCTTTAAAATATTAGAATTATGCTTTAAAATATTAAAATATTTTGAAATATTAACTCCGGAAAGAGGGGCTGTGTACCCTGACTGTAAGGTGCCTTTGGAGTAGTGCACACCTCTGGGAAAATTTGGGAGGAAGGATCCTGGTCTGCTCAGTTCAAAGGGGAAAGGACTAGTCCATTAAAAGCTTATCTCAGAAACAGCAGAAGCATTGCAATTACCAAAAGAAATTGCTGTTGTACACATTTGGGGGCATCAGAAAGGGACCACCTTGGAACTATGGGGAAACAGCTTGGCAGACTGAGAGGCTGAAACAGCAGCCGAGTCCACAGGAGAGAACATCATGATGGTTTTAACCCCCTCAGAGGAAATTCAAGATACACCAACATTCAGTGAAACAGAAGAGAAAAAATTCCTAGAAATAGGTGCAAAAAAAGAACAGTAAGTGGGAGTGGGTGTTACCCGACGGAAGGCAGTTATTAAATAAACCACTGGCAAAAAAAAATATTAGAAGGCATGCATAATAAGACTCAAGTGGTCAGCTTTTGAGAGAGTGGGCTGCATGGGAAATTCTGGAGTAGCTGAGCAGTGAGTGAGAAGTGTGCAATGTGCCAAAAGGTGAACAGGGCAGGAGGGGAGCGCCAGGAGGGCCAGGATTGGCCCCAGGGCCCTGTCAGAGCATCCAGGGGGATCCCACTGAACTCCCCCCAGTGCAGGGCTGGAAATTTGTGCTGGTAACAGCAGATCGTTACAGCCACTGCCAGTGCAGTGAGCAGGGCCCTTTCAGAATTAATCATTCCATCATGATGAATAGTGGAAAACATCCACTCAGACCCAGGAACCCATTTCACATCAGAAGTGCTGCAGCAGGTGGTGCAGGCTCTGGGTACACGCTCCAGGGCATCCACAAATTTTGGGATGGGTTGGAAGGATGAATTAAACCCTCAAGAGAATTCTAACTAAACTGATGATTGAAACTCACATGTCACAGGTTAAATGCCTACCCTAGCTTTGTTAAGAATCAGAACACAGCCTAGATCAGATTTAGGGATTTCACCTCATGAAATGATGTTTGGTTTACCATTTCTGATTTCACCAAATAGTATTGCCACTTATGAGGAAGGGGAGGACAGGGTCAAGAAATATGTCCTGTCTATAGCACAAGCTGTGGAGAATCTGTGGGAAAAAGGGAAAATCCCCCAGACTGCTACCCTAGATTTCAAAATTACTGTCAACCCTGGAGACTGGGCAATGATTAAATCATGGAAGACCAACCTTTAACCCCAGTGGGTAACTCCCTTTCAGGTTCTGCTCACCCCAGAATCAGCTGTACAGATGCAGAGCAAGGCTGGACTCAGGCTGGTGGATAAAAGGAGCAGCAGGAGAACCCCGTGCCTGGAGGATCCTCACCTCCACAGAAGGACTGAAAAAGGCTCTGAAAGGAAACACTCGGGCTCAATGTGGCAAGTAACAACCCATCCATCCAGACTGGGAGAGGCTTCCCTGTGGGCTTTATCAGTTCTTTGGGATTCCCAAAGGCCAGAGGCTTTCCAAACTGCAGGGTGGTGATTTTACCCCAGTCAGGAGGTTCAGGGTTAGATAAACCAACAAACACCAGGTCCATAAATCCTAGAGTTTTTACCAAAAGAAATCCCATCAGCTTTTCCTGGTGAAACAGCTCCCAGATTTACTCCCAGCCATGTACCCTGCTTGAAACACCCTGGGGCAAGACATCCAAGCTGGGTGCAAGGTCAGTGTAAAAACTGTGGCCAGCTCTGCCACAATTGTCCCCAAGGCAGCAAGCGTGTTGCAAAAATTGTGGAGATAAAAGGAGAGGTTCCAGCACTCAAGGAGGGCAAGAACCAACTCTAATATGCTTTGTTGTGGAGTTGAATGGATGCTCCCCAATACTGAGGAGCTGTTGGAAGCTGAGTGGGAAGCTGAGGTAAATCAAAAACAGGGAGCATATTTTGAATGCAGACAACTACTCCATATGATGGGGAGGTAGTAAGAGGCTCAGTGAAAGAACAAGCAGTATCCCCAAAACCCCTGCAGCTGATGGGAAATATTCTGAAAACACCTGCAGGAGACACCTTATTTGGTGAAGTGTTTACAAAAAGGCCAGAGCCAACTCCTCACAAAATTCTATGCAAAGTTCAAACAAGAAATAGAAGCTGAGATAGAACTCCCGAGGTTAGGGGAGAATTTATTTGTATATCTGGGGGGAAAATCAGCAAATAAGTGAATGTTACTAAGTTCTGAGTGTTTGTAGGGGCCTCAGTATCTGAAGAATGGCCCTGGAAAGGCAGTGGCCTGGTCCAACTCCTTAAATGGAACAGGACCAACATGAAAGAAGGAAATCAGAGGGGTGGATATTAAGTTCAAAAATAATAGGAGAGGAGTGCTTCTGGCATTTAGGGAAAGAATTTTTAGATAATGCAGAACAAACTTCCTGTAAAAAATATGAAGTTTATAATGGAACTTTCAAATGGTGAATCCCTGAAAAACCCACAGAGCATTGGACCCAGGAGAGGAAAAAGAATTGTAAATATGAAAAGGAGACTAAACTTTTCTGGTGCAGTGACCCGGGGAAGAGTCCCTATTACGGGATCCCAGAAATATCCAAATTTTGTGAAAACATTAATAACCAAAGAAAGGAACACTGGCAAGCATGGATGGCTTATTCTGGATATGTGGTAACAGGGCTTATCCAAAACTTTCTCCCCTATGGGAAGGAGTTGCACTCTAGGAATATACAACCAGGATTTTTCCTGCTGCCAAACCCAGATGGAGATGATTTGGGAACACCAGAATAGGACACTTTAGAAAGAAATAAGAGAGGACTAAGTGGAGAAATTGGGGGATACCAAAGGTGGGGCAAAGAGGAGTGGCCACCTGAAGGGACAATGCAGACATAAGGTCCAGCCACGTGGGCACAAGATGGGAGTTGGGGGTATCAACCCCAATTTATAAATGGCATCATCAGGCTCCAGGCAGTTGTAGAAATTACATCCAATTAAACAGGCAGCAAAGGCAAAGCAGAGCTGAGTGCAACAAAATCAGTCAGCATTTGACAGTTAGCAGAGGAAGGAGGGATTTGGGGAAAATTGTCTACAATTTTTGGTGATAATGAAGAGGCAGTTTTGGCTACAGCCAGAAACATCCGGAAAACAGCCCATGTGCCAGTCCAAAAATGGAAATCTAAAATAAGTAAAGGATGGTTAGAAGAGGGTTGGTTTTTATTTTTTTTTGGATTATCCTGGTGGAAAAAGGTGGGCTTCGTAGTGTTATGTGGAATAACAAGTTTAATCTTTCTTCCATGTTTGATCCCATGCCTTATCTGGTTAATTACTTATATAGTTAAAAATATGCCAATAATGACAATGCCCACCCCTCCAGAGTCAGAAACCACAGAAAAAAGGTAGAAAAATATGGTGTTGAAAAAAATGAAAGGTGATAAAAACCTAAAGAAGGCATTTGAGATCTGTGAAAGATATCAGTATGCCAAAAATGCAGAGGTCCAAAAGCTGCAGCTCAAGCCAAACACAGTAAGAAAGACAAAGGGGAGGAGTTGTTAAAAATGACTTTATAATATTGGCTTTCCCATTTGTGTATTAGTCTTTACATGCTGATATTGACTGTAAGTATTTAAATATATTGCAGTTTATAAGCCCTTTCAGCTGCTTGCTAATATAACCTGATTTCTCATTTTAAGCATGCACTGCATGCACTGCCACAGAAACAGCAGCATCATAACTGTATTATGTTGATATATGCACTTTATAGCTTATAGAAATAATAATGTGATTAATGTACTGTACTGTAGGCCTTGGTAAAACATCAAGTGTTAAAACACTTCTGTGTAACTGGGAGAACTGTGTAAAGCAGTGATGCTTTTTCCCACAATGATGCTTTTTTCCCACAATGATGCTTTTCCCACAATGATGTTTTTTCCCATATCTGCTGACTGAGCTCTGCAAGTGGTGAGAGTGACACAGACCAGAGCAGGGGAGGAGAACCAGAGAACAATTTGTTATCAGAAATAATGGGGTGAAGCCACAAGAAGGAATAAAATCTGTTGACCTGATCCCCAGGATCACGTAGGTAAGTCAGGGTGGGAAACCAAAACAAAGGAAAGTTTCTGCGACATCAAAAGCTCCCAAGAATGTTGGAATAATGCACGAAACTTATGGATATGTGTGTACCTTAGTAAGGTAACAATATATAGGTAACACTGTCTTAATGTACCAGCGTGTTCATTAGGTGATAGCCAGGAACACCCCAGCGCTGGACACTGCCCTTTTTTATTCCCTCATTAAACTTTTGAAAAATTTTCATTCTTTTACAATACTTAAAACTGCAAAATTCTAATTTTCTATATATTGAGAAATATTCTTAATTTATATATCAATTGTTTTACAATAAACCCCTGTGCCTGCTGTGTTATAGTCAAGATTTTAGACTGTAAAAAATTGTGAATTTGGATCCGTAGGGTTTGAAAATAAAAATACAATGTTTGTGTATACAAATGAAACAATAAAGAGCTTGAAGAGGTAGGATAGGATGATCTGTATGAAGGAACTCGGAACAGCTCCGTGCGCTCGGAACGTTTCTGGAACTCCCCAAATCCGGGATCGGCCCGGGACGGGAATCGGGGTCCAGGGACACCCTGAGAACGCTGCGCATGCGCGGGGCCGCTGCGCCCTCAGTGCTGCCGCCTTGTGGGCACAGCGGGTACCGCAGCCCCGAGCGCTTCCCGCGGCTGCACCGGGACGCGGAGCCGGAGCGGGACCGGCACCGGGACCGGCACCGGGACACGGAGCTGGAGCGGGACCGGCACCGGGGCACGGAGCTGGAGCGGACCCGGG
>VXBR01008737.1:1344-14498 GCA_013400215.1 Cisticola juncidis
CCTGAGGTGAGTGAGGTCTCCAGGAGTTCAGGAGGGTGCAATGCCACTACAGGTGGGAAGGTTTTGCAAAGCTTCCTAAACATCAGTAAACTCTGGGTTTGCCAGTCTTCCCTTCGAATGTTCTCCCTCTCATGAATGATCTTGGAGGACACTGTGTCTCCAGCTCACTCAGTAAAGTTTGTTTTCTTCATGGCTTGAATAGAGGAAAATGAAAATTATCATTTTTAGAGTGAAATGTGGGGTTTGGTGCAGCTGGGTTTGCTCCATTATTTGCTGTGGAAAATAGAGAAACTTTTAATTCCCAACAGAAGCTGACTACCAGCCCACACAGAGACCTGAATGAGGCCCAGGTGTGCTTGCTGCAAGGTGGTCCGAAGGAAAAGGTGGAACAAAATTCCCTTTCATTGCACATTGAGCCTCAGTGTAGTGTTGTCTCCAGGGCTGTCTGTGGTAAGACAAAGTAATCCAGCCAGAAACTGTGGATAGGTGAGTTCCAAGAGCAAGCTGCTTCTCCAGAGTGAGGATCGAGGCTAGCCCAAAAGCCTGAGAGATGTTATCCATACTGGAGAAGACCAGGCTGTTCTTGTGCAGGGATGGCCTTCAAAGGGGACATTCACACCTTGTGCTGCTGACAACAGGCAGCTGGTGGCCTTCCACAAACAGCTTCTTTCGTCCAGCTCTTTGAAATGTTCCAGCCAGAAACAAGTACTGCTGCTCACACCCTTTCCAAGCAGGAGGAATTTTGTGTAGGCAGCCTGACAGCCTAGTGGCAGAACAAATTACTCAGCTGAGTGTTATCAACTCTCTGTTAGAAGTCACATCCTCAGTCCCTTATGTCTCCCAGTTGTCTCAGATACAGAGGAAGCAGCAGGAAATCACTGATCCTGGAAGGGAAAGCAGGAGGAGAGGCAGTGGCTGGTTCCTAGGGCCTTAGGAGCAGTGAGAGCCATCCAAAACACAACCTCTGCTGGGTTGCGGAGATAATCGTCACACAATGCTCTGCATGAGACTGGAGCCACCTGCGAATATGAGCATGGAAATCTGACCTTGTAAAACAGAGAAAAAGGTGCCCATGGGTATTTGCCGATGCTTGGATGGGATCTGAGCCACCTGGGTCTAGTGGAAGGTGTCCCTGCCCATGGCAGAGGGGCTGGATCTAGAGGATCTTTAAGGTCCCATCCAACTCAAGCCCCTCTGTGAGCCTGAATTACAAACCCATGAGTAGAAAACACGGCAAACCTGTCTCTCCTGCTGTTATTGGAGGTGGCTGTAGTGACTTGTGTCACCTGGAGACTGGTTTGTATCTGGAGAGATTTTCATGGTCCTGCAGTACTTATGTGTGACTTTCCCTGGTTCAGTGGCCCAAAGATGCCAGAACAGATTATTAGTAAGCACAGAATTGGTTAAGCTGCCTGTGAATCTGCTGGCAGAAGTGTATTCATGTTATTCATGTATTCATGTACAGTTTACCCTGTACAGGTTTTCATTTTGAATATGCAATGTTCATACACAAGGCTTATCTGTGCATAAATACTGGCTTTAAAACCTAATTCCCTCTTAAGACAAGGATGTGTAATCCATCAGAAATATTTAACAAGGAGACATATTAGCTCTGGGCTTGATGGTATGGGTTGTTTAAAGTGTGTGACGAGTAATGGTAGCTTTAACAAATAAATACCACTCTTGTTAATTGGGGCTTGTCCTTTATCAACCCTGTTGCACAGAAATCACTTATTTACAGCAGAGACTAAATGGAATTCCGTAATACAGATGAGAATTGTGCAATTCAGGCTGATTAAATGGGGAGTTTTCTATTACTGAAAAAAAATCTAGATAGCCTGTTTGCTGTACATCCTGGAGGAGCCTTTGCAGTTAAGAATGAAAAGGAAAGAGGCATTTCTCTTCAGAAGTGTCTTGAAAGTGCTTTTTGTATTACCAGCAGCAGCTACACTGATATTGATCTCCACAATTAAAAATGCATGACAATCATTCACATGTCTTAATCTGGCCCCAATTCAGAGCTGCAATTCCAAAATCTCATCAAATATGTTGCTATACTGTAAACAATGAAGGAGACCAGAATAACCAACATTTCTCATCAGTCTTTTGGGTTGGAAAGACCAAGACCATTTAATTTATGCTCCCTTAGCTGTCAGCTTAACCTCTGTTGTGCAAACCTTAGGTCTCTGTTGGACCTTATAAACTTCTTTAGCACCAATTTAGGTGCAAACCTAAATATAAAACCCTTCAGGCATCACACTGATTTAGAGTGACAGAACTCACTGTTCCAGCACAAAATTTACTTTGCTTGCTCCTGCAAGTAATTTTCACAGCGGAAGTGAAGTCAGTGCCTTGCTATCTGGATGTGGTAGGATTTTACACCTGTCCAGATAGACAGCAGGGAGGCATATTTGTTTCTATTATACCATTACATCTAAATCTTTGGTTTGATAGCAAAAGGAAAATGTTACTTTAAGAAATAATTTTTGCCTGGATTTTTTTGACATGAGAACAAAACTGTGGTCTGCTGGCAAGAGCAAGACTATCCCTGTGGGTACAAACACCTCTGAAGGATGAACAGACTGTTGTCATAGGGGCCACATCTGCAGGATGAAAACCCACCATGCCATTAATTCAATACAAACTAAATACAAGTGACACAGCTCTTCATTCTCAGCAAGGACCTGCCATTGCAGAGATGTTCTTGACAGACTCAGCTTTTGTTTACAGGTGTTAAATTGTCAGACAAATCAACCACCCCTCCCACTCTTGTCCTTCTTGGCGTCTGGCTGCTGAGCTGCTGCTGAGAAAGGAAGAGGCAGAGTCCTTCAGGGTGAACAGAGACTTTCTAATGGGTAGAAACTTCTTCCTTTCTTTTGTTTTCCAGTGACAATAGAGAGGTTTGTCTTCAATTTCTATGGGAGGAGAGAAACTGTGCTTGCCCATCATGCCTAGGATCTGAACAAAGTGGATTTTTATTGGTGTAAAACCCACAGTGACCTGACCTGCTGCAGGAAGATGGAGAGAAGAGTCAAAAGGAATTCCTGGATGGTTGTAATAAGCAGATAGTGGTATTAAACATATATAGATAAAAGCCCACAAAAGCATACAGAACTGATGTAAACCTAATCAAAAAAGAAGCATTTTATTGAAATAGTGAGGATTACAGATCACAGGAAAAGAAGTTTTCAGTGGGAGGAGCACTGCTTTTAAAGGCAGGACCAGCTCTTGAAGTTTGATTTCTTCCCTCTTTCAGATTACAAGGAAGTCAGGGTGTTCCAGAGTAGAATCTGGTGCCAAACATTTGAGAATAGGGTGTGATAAGATCACCAGAGTATTTTATCTGTATCCAGGAAGAAGCCCTACTGAGCTTTTCTTTGATTCTGATTGAAAGTGGAACTCCTGCTTTTACCAAGAATTTTGATCTCTTGGGGTTTTGGAAGAAGAAAAAGAAAACAACAAACCACCTGAAGTCTATCTTGAGGTGAAGCATATCACAGAGGGTTAAGAGTTCAGTAAGGCAAGAGACTGTCACGTAATTTAAACTGTTCTTTCCCTAATAATAATTTCTCATTACATATTGATTTCAACAAGCATCAGCAGAGTAAGTCAGATTTTCTTTTCTTCTTGTGGCCTTTCACATATCACTAAGGAAAGGTGAGGTTGTGTTACTCCCAGCAAGATTTCAAATTCATTGGAAGTCAAAACTGAATTCAAGTCAGGTTCATTAAAGCTGTAACCTACTTCTAAAATCTTGTATCCTTTTATATTTGCCTGGAGATTTGAGCTTGTTCCTTGACAAGAAGAAAAGAATACATAAGGGACTAATCCTTTTTTTCATATGTTACAGTTTTTAACAGAAATGGGGGGGAATGGCCTTTGAACACATCTTTACTTGTAAGAAAGGTGGCTGCTACAGCAAATACTTATCAGAACAAAAAGGGATGGGCTGTAATTTTTGTGTTATTGTGTGTGATTGAAATACTTTTACTAAGATTCTATTTTCAAGGCCATAAAAACACACAGCACAATGTGTATCTCTATTTAATCTCCTCAACAGTGCAACTTACTCTGGAATCTAAGAGCCATGTTTAATTATTTTAATGCTTTGATCATTCTTGTGAATATTCAAAAAACATTAACCATGGCACTCAGTCTTTGTCACATATTTAGTCTTTAAGGAAAACTTTCTGCTGATTTTTTCTATCTCTTTTAAAACTCAGTGAGTTTAGTTAATATGAAGAGCTAGAAAGCTGAAGTACCTGGGAAAGGTTTATTTATTGTAGCAAACATATATGTTGTCAGAAAATGTCCTTTAGATAAAATCAGAATTTCCAAGGACTCTATCCTCTCCTGTCCCTTTCCCTTTCTTTTTCCTCTTTTTTTACCTTTTCCATTCCCCTTCCCCTTTTCCATTCCCCTTCCCCTTTTCCCTTTCCCTTTCCCTTTCCCTTTCCCTTTCCCTTTCCCTTTCCCTCTTCACTCCTGTTGTCAATTATCTTCACAGATGGAGGTTTTTAGAATCTGTTCCCTTCAAAGTGATTTACTACCCCATCATTAACTCTGCCAGATGCCACTTGAAGGTGTTCTGTCTGTTTTCTGAGAGGCGTCTCTACACCATCCTGCCCCTGCAGATACTCTTGCTTGGTGGCAGAGGCTGTGACAGCACTGCCAACAACAACTGTGAAGCCAGAGCTGCAGAATTTGTCATTGCTGGCCTGAAAGTGGTACCTAGCCCTGGAGTAGAGATATCAGTAGGAGCTCCCCGTGCTGACAAATTGCTGGAATCCCTCCTACTGTGCCCTGTGGCAGCAATACCAGAGGAGGCAGAGGATGTGACAAATGCTCAGGGACACCTTGGGCTCGGCTCTGGGAAGCAGGACCTTCCCTTGGCCAACGGTTAGTTCTGCAGACAGGCATCGCCACACTCCTCAAAACTCTCCTTGATTTTTGGGGGAAATCTCTCCAGCTTTAGTCATTTCAGACTCTGAAAGAGGCCAAAGACTCAACCCTCTTTTTCTGATAAAGCAGATGATGGGCAGTTCTTCAGTCCATAGAATTAAATACAAATTCTTTTGACCTAAGTAGCCTCCAAGCACAAGTTTTGTGAGGGAATTACTTTCCCACACATAGAGTACTTTCCTTCTTTTACTGCTAAAATCCCAGCGTTTGATACGCACAATTCCAGGATATTTTCATGAATAGCTCATCAAATAGCTCACAATCAGCCTCTTGAGAAAAGCAAAGTGTGGTTTCTAATATAACCAATTAGTCTGAGGTTTGAATATTTTGCAATTGTAACTGAGGCCCTGTAAGCAAGTCTAATTGTTATCGGTAGGTGAGGTACTTATGAACAAAAATTCAATTTTACATGACATTTCCAGGATATCTCATCGACAGGATAAGGTGGCATCAGTGGACTCTGGATCAAGCTGTGATTCTATGGATACTTCAGAAAGAGAGGGTTTTTCAGGGTGATTAAACCTTCATCCTTACTTATGTTTTCTTATTATATTTGCATCTCTGTTTTGTAAAACTTCAGAAATCTTAATCGTCTTTGGCCTCTGAAATGTTAGTAACATTTCTAACAAAAGTTATCATATTTTGCATGTAAAAATACATCATTTTTTGACATTTAGGAACTGGAAGGAACTCATTTCTATTGCTGATGACACACAAAGGGGAGCCAATGTCTGCTACTGTTGACTGAAACATATCTTTTGAAGTAGCACCCTATGGCCCTAACCCTCACCTCCAGGAACCTGGCCCTGGCTGCGTTTGGGGCACAGCTTGGCTATTTTGGACCTTGTAGCACCACTTGTTCCTCCTGGCATTTTTCTGGGAAGAGCTGAGTGCAGCAGTGGGAATGTTCTCCAAAGGAACCTCAGCCTTCTTTCATGTGCTGGATCCACAGAGCAAATCCAAGGGCGCCATGTGACCATTGGCATTTCATCAGGCCAAATGCTTGCAAGGTAACTCACGCAGTATTCTGAAACTGAAATGGGATGAGGGGGATGAGGTCTGACCCTTGGTTCCACCCTCCAGAGAAATACAAGCACAGGAGAGAGTGGCTGCACCTCAAACCACATCTGTCACCAGCATCCTGAACTGGAGCATTTAGCCCAACTCCTCTTCCACGGGGATGTCCCAACAAAATCCAAGATCAGCTTCTCTCCCACTGTGTTGTGAATGTATTGGCATGGAGGGCTGACCCAAAATATATTAAATGGTGATGCACCAATTCCATGGTATCTCAGGGGTTGTATTTACACACCATCACGTGTCAGTGCTGATCAATAACTCTGTGCTCACCTCACCTCAATAGAGATGGGTCTGTGTGTGAGGAACATGCCTGGAAAAGGTAGGTAGAGTATGGATCCATGGCATGTTAGTGTCCAGTGCTCTAATTAATGGTAGGCCTGTAAAGATAGACTTGATGATCTTGGAAATCTTTTCCAACCTTAATGATCCTATGATTCTGTGACAGTTAAGGAATCATTTTGGCCATATTGCAGAAAATAGAACCAAACACAGCAAAACCCAGAGATTTCACACCAGCTCAACCTAATATTTCATGCTGTATACCTGGTAGCAAGATGAGACATTTTAATATGTCTCAAAATATTGTATTTTAAGATGACAAAAATATTTTCAAAAAATGGCCCAGAGCAGTTTTATTATCACACAATCATCCAAGTTGAGGAATACATTTTTGAACAGTAGCTCATTACAAAGGCCTTTATTGTATTCTGGTGTTGTCAAGGATACCAGTAGTTCTGGTAAATGCCTTCCACAAGCAAGCACCGACTTTGCTGTATCAGGAAATAATCACACAAACTGAGTTATGTTTCTGCAATTTGCTCCTACGATAAACAGAATTTCACTTTAAGCTGCAGAAGGTTTTGTAACCATACCATCTACACAAGAATACAGCTAGTTTTGAGATCCATTTTGCTTTCACTGCACTCTGAGTTCTACCTAACATCTGAAGGAAAATGCTTTCGTACAAATAAAAACAGAGCCCTGTCCCCTTTGTATCTCTGCTCTAAATACTGGAATCATGTGATGAACCTGGTGTTCTCCAGGGAGAAAAGACCCAACTGCTCCAGTCTTCCTCACAGGTTCTCCAGCCCTGTGATCACCTTTGTCCCTCCTGGACCCTCTCCAGTCTGTAAGAGCAGCAGGGGAGAACAAAGCACCACAGGGAAAACCATAATCCAATTTCAGTGGAAGCACAAACTTACGGTCAGTGAATGTGACCTTGGCTGCTGCTGGAACAGTTCAGGAGATGCTTGGAGAAAGCAAGAATGGAAATGGAAAATTAGTACTAAAAATAAATAAATAAAAATAACAAAAAGAAACTGCAATGAACAAGAGAGAGGAAGAAAATTATCCCTAATGATACTTTTCTCCCAAGAGTTTCTGACAGTGGAGCACTGTTACAGCAGGCATCAGAGAAACAGGAGCAATTATTTCTGCAGTGACAACTTTATCTATTGTGGTAACTCTGTCCTTCACTGCACAGGCTCTGTTCAGGCTCAGCATCTCATTTTCATCCAGTTTTCCTTCTTTCCAAAAGGGACTGATGGCACAGTGTTTGGTTATCAGTTTCCCTTGGGCAAAGTGGGACTAGCTTCTTCCTGACTGCCCTGTGTGGAAAGGGACCTGCTCTATAAATGCATAATGCCAGAGGACCTCCACCACTCTCTGTAGCTGTATCATAGCTACAGAAGCAATCCTGCTGCAGAGTTTGGACAACTGCTCACAAACTAATGACCTCTCTTCATCACTACTTCAATCCGAACAAAATATAGTCTTACAGAAACAATTGAAAGAGAAAGGCAGTTTAAACTGCTTCTGTACTCTCAACTTAATTGTTTTCTTACCAAAACATCAGAGACTTTGTCCTTTTTTAAAACACAAATCAATCCCAGAAAGGGTTGTCTGTTCCCTCTACACCCAGAATGTAGACATTTTCCCTACCTGAGAAATAAAAAATATTTGCTTGTCTCTTCAAATATTTTTGAGAAGTGAAATTAAAGTATTAATATGTCATAATTTGAGGGGCCAACCTTGTTGGGACAAGAGAAGTTTGCCCAAAGGAAAAGAACATGACCTAAACATTTCACACATTTGCATGCTCTCAGCTTGGACTCATCTCTTGAAAATGTCATTTCAGCTTTCACTGTGTTGGACACAAGACCCCATGTCTCTGCTTCAGAATGAATATGCTTGTTCTGAGCAGGGAGATAAGGCTCATGTTATTCAAAGTAATCATAAACCCAGATATTAAATTGCACCTCCTACAAAATAATAAATCCTTTTCAAAATTTCTGGTGATATCTGAGCTAAACAGAAACTATGCAATGAAAAGGAAACAAAACTCAACCCTATGGTTTGCACACAATCCAGTAATTATGTTGTGTAGTCATTAATAAGTTGATTACAGGAAGACCATAATTTTCACTGGCACCATTAAAATGGCAGAGCACAAATGCTGTAAGACACTTTGGAATCAGGACAGGGATGTCCTCCAACAAGCACTGAGCTGAGTTTTGAATTCAGTGATTCTGTAGTGATTTGTACCAGCTGAGTTTCTAGCTCATTGTCTTCTGTAATCTAGTTGTGTCTGCAATTTCTATTTTAATTAATTCCATCTTAGAGTTTCCTTGATATACGTTGGTGAGAAGTTCAGCTGCTAATCAGCATTAATGCAAAGTTACCACTCTCACCAGTGGGTTTCTGGGAATCTTGTATAGTTGTAATGTTTAAATTTTCTGCTGTTTAAATGCCTAATGTTCTAAGGTTTAAATATGCACTCCAGACCTTTAACAACCTGCTTTCTTTAAAGGAAGAACCAAGAACACTGAACAAGTACTAATAACAGCTTTGGAAAATCTGTTAATGAACAGATATGCTCTGTGTGGGCTTGATGATGACCCTTATCCTATCTTTTGTGAGACAGAATAACCACAACTCTTTGCCAATTTCTTGCATCTATTCAAATGCAAAGAATGTGAATATTCTTCCCTTTCATCACAACTGCATGGTAAAAAGGGAGAATAGAAAACACTAAATTTTTCATTCTGATAGTAACATCGAACAGAAAGGCCAGATTCAAAATCTGTTATTTAGTTACTAATTTGCACCAGAATCCAGAGGTCAGAGAAGGATTAAAACATTGCTACAGGACCAGAGTACCTTCTGCCTAGCTGAGGACGGAGAGATCTCTGCATTCAGTGCTGCCAGGGCAAGACAGGAGGAATTTATAGGGTTTGGATCTCAAATATGAATTGCTCCAAACCAGGCCAAGAGACAAAGAAATGAAGTCCAAGAAGTGGGTATTTGCTTTGTTCAGTGCGCTGGGTGCACAGGGATCACTCCCCCTAACCATACACACACAGGTACCTAGCAGATTACAATTCACGGGTTTATGCATATTTATATGCATATCATATTAATATAATTTATAAGATAATATTAAAATCTTTATATTATTGATGAATAATTCATAAATAATATATTAAAATGTTTTCTCTCTCTCTAATACACTTTCTGCATATTCATTTTTTTTCCTTCGAAAAGGTGTGGTTTTGCAAACTATTTCTTAGAACTCATTACTGTTATTAGCGTAAGTGCAGGTGCAGTGCACCCTGGTAGTAGCACTGAGGAAGCCTCCACAACTTCCTTGGTGATCCCCTGAAGAAGGCTGGATGTCTTCCTCTCCATGCCCTCTTCACCTTTCTCCTCAAGGCATGCACAGTCTCTTGTTAGATGTTTCAGTGATTTCTTCACTGGTTTTACTAAGTCCTGTACTTCATTTTTGCAAGTTCTGTTCCCTATTTCTTTCCAAGCTGCAGCCTGTGTCTCTAGCTTGTTACTAATTTTTGCTGGCTTCTGAGTTGGTTCCAATGTATCTTATTCTTGTGCATGTATAAGCCTCAGCACAGTGCTTCTAGCCCTTTCAAATATTCACAGGACAGAAAATCTGGGCCTAGTTTTGTTGCTTAGCATTTTAAATGTAATACATTTTGATAAAAATTAAATCAAATAGAATTTGAATTAGTATAACACGAATTTAATGACATGAAATACAGCTTCCTACAATTTAACTTCAAACAAATACAACTTTTGTTTGTGCAAGTGAGCCCACTTAGAGGGCTCGAGGTAGTCGAGGTAGTCCAGCCTGAGCAGCAGCGCTCAGCCAAAGCTGACTTAGAAGATGAACCCTGGACATTTTGTGACTAACACCACCAGTATTATTTAGCTAAAAATAGATGACTGAGATGCTTATGAAATACAGCTTCCTACAATTTAACTTTAAACAAATCCTTCTAGACAAGGACTGGCCAATCCCTGGTCTCTGCTTGTTGGGAAGTGTGCCATCAGATCCAGGTGCTTCTGTGCTAAAAATGAGATCAGGTCACTTTGACTTGATTTGGGCCTATAAAAGCTGGACCCACTTTCAAGGTGAATTTGGAGACCTCAGCTACAGGTCAACATAGCATGTAGGATTTTCCTAGTTGCTGGGAAGGGTTCTCCAGGTCCTCTCTGCAAAATGGGGCTCCACAGCAACTGTGGACTCTGGATGATGGTAAAGTGTCTCAATCACTAACCTGCTTCTCATATAGTAATGTGATTACCTTGCTTGGTTTTACTTGTTGCTAAAGCCAAGTGCATAGTTTTACTGAATGTATCATTTTACTTTTCTGGTGCCTTAATATTCTTAGTAAAATATGACCTTTCTTTCCATTGCTGTCTGCGGCCCTTAAAACACCCCTGTCAATTGACAAAACAAGGGCCTAAGGCCTACTGGGATCCATATTTCTTAGACATGTTGGAGTTTCCTGGGGAATGGTTTGTATCCCTCATCTTTTCAACAACTGCGATATCTCATATCTGTAGAAAATAGGAACCTAAGCAAGTATCTTGAGTTTCTTGAAAAGAAAAAAGCTCTTGGACAGCAAACAGCATTCCCACAGAAGTAGCAGGGTAAAAATTCCAGCAAAGTGAAGACACCTCGATGAATGGATTAATGAGATTATGGTCCACACCATTGCCTGTGATGTTGCTTTTTTCCTGGAAATGAAACTCAAGATAATTTTAGTAAGGAAGTAGTATAAAAGGGGATCTTAATTGAAGACCTTCAGAGGCAGTTATGAAAGAGGTCCACAAAATCTCACTCCGTCCAGGGATGAGCACATTTTTATCGCTTTTAGGAAATTAGTATAATTGAAAAAAGCACCAGTTTAGGAGAATAAGTTTTGATGCAATTCTCCCGCAGGTCAAGTTCCTTCTCTGGAATCCCCCCCTCGGCACTGGCTGCGCTCTGTCCATGAAAATGTGTCGGAAAGGGTTGTTCTTGGCCTTGGTTTCCAGGAAGAACCAAATGATTATGTGTCACTAAGTGCAATCTCTTTGCCTGGGCATCAGTCTTCCTGAACTGAAAAAGCAGAAAGATCAGCAAGGCTGCTCCCAAAGGCCAGACACATAATTTTTATTTAGCTCATCTGGCTTAAGTTTGCAACTAAATGTGTGTGTGCAGTCGAGCTGATGAGAGAAGGAAAAAAAAAAAGGATGTTCTTGGCAGGGCCAGGGCCATGACATTCCACAAGGAAAATCACTGGAGTACGTTTCATGGACTCCTTTCAATCGTATTAAAGTATTGTAGTCCTGGTTTAAAATAGACAGGTATGATACAAATTTGAGCAACAGACTAAAATGGCTTGTGGATTTTTTTTTTAAAATGAGCAATACTACCCACAAGAGGTTGTTTTATAACATTTTTAAATGTATTACATAAAAAATAACAACTGCAATAAATAAATAAGAGTTAAACAAATAGGTGTTTTGGTATACAAATAATTAAAAACACAGAAATGTGAAGATCTGAATGCACATTTTCATAAAATATTAAATTACAGACAAAAAAATACATACATTGTATTAAAACATGAAGGTAGGTAAAAGTGTACTTTAATTAGCTCTTTTTACTTTGCTAGAGTTTTTCCTTCTGAAGAGAAGCTAGAATTTTCTTAAGAACGCTGACACAACCAAGACTCCGATAATTAAATTCCCTGGTTTCTTGTGGTGCTGGGTAAGACATCCTGGCTGCAAGATCTGACTGAAGGCAAAGAAACAGTTGTGAGTGGTCTGAAACTGAAGGATGTGTTAACTGAAGATCCAGTGCCACTTCCGATCCCTGTCAGATTGGAGAGTGTATGGATTGAAGACACAGTAAAAGGTTTGTTTTGTATCCCATGGGAAGCTGCATCCATTGATGACCCAGTATCGGTTCCGGTCAGTATCAGGGTGACAAATGTGTCCATTAATGACCCAAAATCTGTTCTGCTGGGTGTCACACTGGAGGGTATGCTGATTTCAGACAGACTATACATTCTGCTGGGTATCACGTGGGAGGACATGTTCATTGATGACCCAAAACCTGTTCTGCCTGTTTTCACACTGGAGAATACGTCCACTGATGACCCAAAACCTGTTCTGTCTGTTGTCACACTGGAGGGTATGTTGGCTTCAGATAAGTGGTAAATTCTGCCACGTACCACACTGGAGGCTATGTGGGCCCAATTTTCTGAAGCCTGAAAGTTTGCTGGCTTTCCCAAGGGAACTTTTTCAGCAGTTTCTCCTTTCCCAGCAGCTTTGTGTAAATACCTCTTCTTCCCATAGTGTAATGGCTGAAGTCCCAGGAGACCCAAGTTCAATTCCCCAACAGGGAACCAATTACCCAGAAATGTTATAGGAAAAGTAGTTATTTACACAAAGCTGCCTGGGAAAGGAGAAACTGTAGAAAAAGTTCCCTTGGGAAGCCAGCAAACTTTGCAACCTCAGAAAATCATGCCCACAGAGTGTATGTTTGTTTCAGACACAGTAGAAGTTCTGTAGGGTGTCATCCTGGAGGCTGTGTCGGTTCCAGACACAGTGGAAGTTCTATGGCATATCACATTGGAGGATTGGTCTGTTCCAAGAGGCAGCATCTGGAAATCTTGGCTATAACTCTGGTCAAGCTGACTTTCTGGCCCAGATTAAAATGTTGATGAGTACTAGGTGTACAGATTCCATTGAGTACCAAGGGAAGCCAAAAAGATTCTGTTCAGCATAGGTAAATCTACTTCAGTGTCCTGGTTTAGGACAAA
>VXBR01008738.1:0-45743 GCA_013400215.1 Cisticola juncidis
AAAAAAATGGGCCTTGTGACATTTTGGTTAGGTGACAATTTCTCCACTGCTTACCTTTTAATTTAAATCATAATATCACAAGTATCCTCTGTAAACGTCAATTTAAAACTGCAAGAGAAGCACCAAGTCCCAGCACTAACAGAAAAATGCTTAACATTAAAGCCAGAAGCTTCCACTGAGGGATAAAACAAAAATTATTTCTAGTTTTATGACTATTATGGCCCAACAGTTCCTTAAGTGTGTATAGGAGCTGTTTAATGGTCATCTGTCCAAGTGCCTTTTAAAGATAAAACCCCCAAATTTGATACCCCAGTCTACACTGGTAATAGTTATTGCAATATTATCTATAAAAATCTGCTAATATTTGCACACAGACAGCTATACTACAATATATGCCTGAGGTAAATAAGCTTATATAAGCTATCAAATCAGAATTTTTGCCCTCCAGAGATTAAATTTTCCTTACATGTTTTGGTTATTTTGCATTCAGACAAAAATACGACCAAGCGGAAAATATTTGGGGGCAGGGGAAGAAACAAGAGGGGCCATTTGCACTCCTGACTCTCATCCAATATCTTTCCCCCGCTCCATGTTTTAGGAAGGAAAAGGTGTTAAAAATTAGGCTTTTTTCCTTAAAAACTAATTATTGATTTGGGGGTTTTGTTTGTTGTTGGGGTTTTTTTAACATCTCCAACAACAGGAGCAGTAGTTTCTGTGGTCCAGCCATAACACATGGAAAACCAGGTGAAATGATGGCCATGGTTATTTCACAGAGCATAAATGATGGGTGATACCCTATTTACATTGCAGGCTGCATGCTGTCCATGATTAGATTTCTCTCATTAGGAGATGCGTGGATGGGAGTGAATTCACAGATAATGGAGAGACAAGAGAGACTGAACTGGAGGGAGGGTGTAAGAGGTCAAACAGCAAAATGCATTAAATCCCATTACTCAGTAATACCAAGAGAGAGACACTGTTAAATTTACTTTCTCCCTCACCCATAATTTCTGGTGTCCCAGAGAATCTCAAAGCAACAGATGTTTTTAGCTTTGGTGTGATTTTTTTTTTCATAAATCTCATGTAAAGAGTAAAAGCAGTTTAAAGTTTCATCTCTTCTCAACATGAAAATAAGTAAGATTTTTCTTTTCAAAAAACAACAAGCAGTGAATCATATGAGGCTGCCCTGGGTCTGTGCCTGTCAATTAAAAACATGCACTTTTAATTGAAATTACAAAGTTAATTTACACACAGCTCAAAAGGAACAAATTCCATCTATCAAGATCCGTCAAATATTTGCTTCAACAGATCTGAATCAAAATTAAGTGTTTCTTCCAACAATCTGTTGATTTATAATGCTAAAACAATGCACAGCTTTGTGCTCAACACACATTACAGAGATGTAAACTAACAGCATCGATAAATTCGATTTTTCTATGTCTATAGAACTTCAAAGAATCTTTTCAAACCTGGAACTACACAAAAAAGTTCTCTACTAAAATGTACAAATTGGAAAAACAAAACAAAACAAAATAAACAAACAAAAAAAAAAAAAAAAAAACCCACAAAACAAAAAAAACCCCACAACAACACAACAAAACACAGACAAACATCACCGCATCACCGAAAACTGCCTTTCCTTTAAGCTCAGACTAAGGAATAAAGTCCACCAAAAAAATCAGTGATGCTCTTAGTGGGGGGCAGGTGTACATAACTCTATTCTTGTCTGGTTTCTGCACTAAAAAAAAAATCAAACTGGTCATAAAGGACACAGATTTTCCATCTTAGCAAGAAAATAATCTTCCCCAGCTTGTTTTTGCCCATGATGGTGACTGGCAACTGATTTCCCTGTCTTTACCTCCACCCACAAACTTTTCCCTCGTAGTTCCTCCCCCTCTGCTGTTGAGGGGAGCAGTGAGAGAGGGGCTGGGTGGGCATCAGGAGAACACAGGACAATCCCTGCTGGATTGTCTGGAACCCTGCACAGCCCTCCTGGGCAAGGCCAGGTACTCATGCTGCAATATTACACTCTGTAGAACTGAGCATGAGGGAGAAGACTGACAGTCTGAAATCTTCACCAGGAGGATTAAATGGTTTTGTAAATCAGGAAGGCCTAAGGAACCAGAAAAAAAAAATATTTGGAGGGACCCAAAAAAAGGGACACTGAGGGTGGTGTTGTTGCCAGGCTGATGGAAATAAGTTTGTGTGCTGCACTTTTAATGCACACTGCCCTCTCCCAGAACAGCTCACTTCCAAGTGCTCCAGCAATCTGCTGAACACAGAGCTTAAGAGCCATGCAAGAACAGGAACTGTGCAGCATGACATTGCAGAAGGTCTTCCCTGGGGGAAAAGGGCTCTCCTCTCATTGTCCACACAAAACAAACAACTCCTGTGGCTGCTGAACAGCTCTTTGTAATAATTCAGGCTCATTTTCACTTCAGATAAATCTTTCCTCTTACAAATACGAAAAATATAGTAACTCTAATGCAGAGGAAAAATTAAAAATCTATAAATGAGCACCACAGGATTCAAAGGACCTTGTAAAGGATGGCAGAGAATTAAAATACAAATGAAAGCATGTTCCCTGAATCCAAAAGTCAAGCAGTTACAACTCAGTTCTCTCCAAGAAGCTGGGATGGGGAGGATGAGGTTTATTTAAAAAGCACCCTTCATGATACTGTATTATTTAAGTGGTAGCAATCAAAATCCACGACAAGTAATATTGATGCATTACATGCAGAAACCTCAGTGCTGGGACTCCAGACACTCTGCAGGCTCTGAAAAGATTCCAACATTCCTTTTAGGAAATACCTGAAAGGATACAGTACCTTAGCCAAAATCTGAGATAGGAAAAGATCATTATACCCGACCTTACACTTTACTGCCAACTTACTGTCCTGTTAAGGGATAACAACCTCCAGTTTCAACAGGTTTTCAGGGTTAAAGAAAACCTGGCTATTTCTGCAGCAAACACCAGGTAACCAGACACCTAGTGGATATAGAAAAGTTTGCAACACCCGAGGCACAAAAATTATAAAGGGCAGACATTCTGGTCAGAAATTTAAACTTAAAACCTGTTTATTTTCTCAAATACCAAGCCACTACTACAATTTTATTCAGTCTTCTTCCCTAGAGCTCTAAAGTGTATTTCACTTTGCTGTCCAAAACATTTACTCAAATACTCTTCAGTGGTCAGCAATTTTCTATGGATAATCATCTATTATTTATGGACATAAAGCTCTCCTGGGAATTTTCTGCAGTGCCAGTCCTGAACTCCCATGAGGGGTCTCAGCCATTGTATGGTCTAAATATCTGCTGGAAGGACAGATGCTTCTGTGCAAGGCTTTGGCAGAAAAAAGAAAAGTCAACAAAAGGAGAATACGCATCATCCAAGCTCTTCAATGTGCCAGTGGAAGTCAAGGGTCTGCTGATCAAGTGTGTGACAGCAGCTGCACAGCAACCTCTGGCTCCCAGATAACTTAAACTGAGTGGAGAGGTAGACAAGGGGCTGGAAAGCTCCTTCCTTCTCCCCAGCTCGGGATCCTTATCTTGCTCCACCTCTCCAAGGGCTTTCCCTCATCTCCTTTCTGTATGGAGAGCTGCTAAGCATCTTCTCAGTCGTACCAAAGAAGATTCATACATGGAATATCTGGAAACACCAACTCATCTAGCCTCCAAAGAGCCTTTACTATCACATTTAGTATCATTTCCCATGGCAAATAAAAGTCACAATGCTGACTGGAACAGTGGAGAGTATATTTTGCTGCTTTCTAGCCAAAACTGTTAAAAACCTGTAAATTCACAGGCTCAAGTAATCCATATGATGGCACAAGTAAGAGCACTGGCATTGGTTTCAATACCACCACAGACTTGAGTTTGAAAAACCAAACCACTTATTATCCTTCAGGGCTGCCCAATCTTTCCTTATTAATTCAAACTAGAGTGCTCACTTCCCACTACAATTATAAGTGGCCTCCCTCTCTAATGATTTTTAGGATCACAAGTTAATATTTGGTCAACTTTCAGTTTCATGTGAAACCTCCTCAGAATAAACACTGCTCTTCTAAAACTTTAAATGGGAGAAAGCAGCATGAAGTTTTTTCAAGCTTGAAATCAGTGAATTATGACAGCCATGAAAGCATCTTAGAAAAAAGAAACCTCATCACATTCACCAACAACTGAAACTAACACAGAGCATTAAAGGAGACCTGCTGATACAATTTTTACTATAACAACTGTGAACTAAGCTCTTATATTTTTTCCCCTATTTTTCTCATTTCTGTTTACTGTCTTGAATTTCATTCTCATTAACCTGGAAGCTCTCAAAGCAGACAAACCCTCAGCAATAAACTTGATCATAAAAAAGTGTCAATTTCAGTTAAATGTTTGGTTTAAATATATTTCTATTCTAAGCAGGAGAAACAGCAGCAAGAAAAGACTGAAAGCTCTGACATTGTGACATTGACCTTGAAACAATTTGCTTCAGTACTACTTTCCACTTAGCTCACTAGTTAAGCCCTAACAATGCAGCCGATCATTACCAGGAGGAAAAATATTCCCACTTTCTTGATATTTTGCTGGGCCACATGAGCTAGCATTCCTGTTTATGGACCTTTTCAACCTGCTGGTTGTTCCTCATGACAAAATCTTACACATCCCCCACGTGCCATTTCCACCCTGTTTATGTAGCCACACTTGGAGCATCTCCTTGCTGCACCAAGGACCTCGAGTGCCTTCAACACCAAAACCAAATTTGGGTGTTCTGACAGCAGGAGGCAATACCAGAACAGCTTCCTATAATTTTCATCAGTGGGGTTCATGTTTCACTATCTGCTTGTGGCCTTGTGCTTCAGAGCAATTTCAGCTTCTGTTTATACAATTTTGTTGCCAGAAGGGCAGTTTAACTTACACTTGTCCCAATGACCATCAGAAATGTTATTCTTGAGATGCCCATTTTCAAAGTCTTTGCAAAACCAGTAAATGGTTTGATGAACTCCTGATTCTAAAACTCCAGGGGAGGTCATAAATGCCTCAGGGCTACATCAGTATTATTAACATATGTAGAGAAAAGTGAAAGTTTTTAGCATATGCAGTGAATGCAACACCTTTAAATCACTGAAACAGTTCCAATTTATGTAACTACTCCATTTCAAGCTGCAAGAATTTGTTAGCAAAAACTGCTTCATGTTGCCAATATTTTTAACAAATTCAAAATGGACTGCATTGATCACTTTTTGTAACAGCTTATCATCAGATGGTGGATTGATTGTAATCAGGCTGAGCACAGACAGTGGAATTTCTCTAGAAGTACAATCCCATTTTTCTCTTTGTACTAGTAACCGACCACATTACATGCATAAAGGAGAGTGGCCATCAGATTTTCTAGTCCCATACACGGATCCATTCTGTCTCTGACATTCCTACTTCAACCAGCTCAGCCCCTTCTGCAGCTGGACCTTCTTGCCCCCCATGGCAGATCTTTCCTTGGTCACAAACTATCACTGCAGAGCAGCTACTGCTTGAATTTCCTCCTCACAGGCTCCAAAACTTTGGGGTTCCTTCTCTTTTAAACATCTCTGGGACAATATTTTTTCACGATTCTGACCCGACTGAAAAAACATTGCAATAAAAGTTATACAGCTTCTCTCTCTTTTTTTGACAGAAGACTTCCCTGTTACCCACTCCAAGGAAGCCAGGCAGTTCTGCTGCTGGCAGGATGTGAGAATTTTGAGTAGTTCCTATTCATAAGCACAAAGCCATCTGCTTGCCTAAAGCAGACTGCCCCAAAGTGGCTGGAGCCCTGAATCTTCAGGCAGACTTCACTAATTATTTCCCTCCTTTTGGGTGATTTCCTGATGTTGCTAAAGACAGGGTTTGTCACAGAGCAGGGGTTTCCCTGTCCTTGGGGATTGTTCCTGTGAGCAGCCCCTGCCTGGACTGAGGTTCCACTCATTACATCTCCTCCAAGTGCTGCCCAGATGGAGCAAAGTGATCACATAATGGAAGTTTGGAGCCAGCCCAGAAGCTCTGCCATCCTCTGCTGGGGCATCACTTTGTCCTGTTACTTCAGAAGCCAGGAAAGTATGTTGGAATATAAACCTCCTGGCCAGCACTTTGCATATGAAATTGCTGCATTAGGAAATAATAAAAAAATAAAAATAAAAATAAAAAAACACCAAAAAAACCCCACCAAAACCCAACAACAACAACAAAAAACCACAAACAACCACCACCACCAACAACAAAACCACCTTACTTGTAATTAGAGGAGAAAAATTCAAATTGGTAATCTGTTTGAAAGAAAGGCAGAAAGTGCTAACAAGTGTTACTGGGTTGAGGTTTTATCCCTACTGAAAAAAAAATCATACAGGAATACAGAAAATAACAACCAGTAGAAAACACTTAATTTCAAAAGGCCAAATAAGTTTAAAAAAATCCAAACCATAGGTCACTGATACTAGGAGAAGATAAATGTTAGGATTCTGCTGATTGCTGATGTTATCGATGGCCACTACATTTTCTGTGGTTCTTAATTACCAAGGGGTTGTTTATTTGGTTTTTGTTGTTGCTGTTGTTGTTGGTTGGTTGGTTTTTGGTGGGTTTTTTTCCTCCTATTTACTATATCATTTTCTGATTGCATGGAGTAACACAAACCAGATCTAAGTTAAACTTGAAAGAACAGCCTCTCAGTCTTGCTGAGAACCGTTAATTTATTATTTATGTATTTATGAAAATGTTCTGAAAGGAACAGTGTACAATAAGTTCCCAGCTAAAGCAATATTCAGAAATAGCTGTGCTAGCTGGCTGGTTTATACTCCTGAATATTGAAAAAAAAATCTTCTTTTCCCCCCCATGGTTAGGAGTTTTCACATTTGCACAGCAGACAAAACTTAAATTGGAACTCACAGTTATGATAATGCTTTTAAACACACACAACTGTGGAACATTTCCCTGCTTTACCACCTAGCAAATTGTATCTAATTACTCCACCTGTCCCAATTCTCAGTTCCCAATATGATTTACACACAATTTTGTGGCATTTTTAACTTAGTTGTCCTTTTTACATCAAGTGAGGCTCAGGTATTTAAAACAAAATCCCTAACATTACCTCTACTCTGCCTGCAAATCAGTACATGTCTGTCTTGTGATTGCAGTGCTCTGAATAGAACTTTACACTTTATAAAATAAATGTTTATTTTACAAGTAAAAATCTTGGTTGTTGCTTTTAAGTACAGGAACATGCAAATATCCTCTGTGCTAATAAAAGCTTCCTCTGGGACTTCTAATAAGCATAAGCACAAAAAAGGCAAAACCAATTCATTTACTGTGCAGTTGTATTATATTTTTATCTTCATAAAGGAGCACAAAAGACCTCTGATGCACATCAGGCTAACTATGAACACAGCTAAAAAGGCAATATAAACTGCACACTACTAGATAATTTTACTATCAGCTGGAGAACCAATGCTGACACTGAATTTTTCTTCTTTCCACTGGTTGACAATAAAACTGAATTTTGGAGGAGGGACCATCTATTGCCCAGGCACAGATCATAGCTATAACACATTCTATGGTAAAAGTGTGAAACACAAATATTTATGTTTTAAAAGTCATCGTATTTCCCTGAAAATTATTTTGGTGGGGTTATTTTTATGCCACAGATTCCTGCACAGAGACTCCAAAAGGCTCCTCAGTTACTCTTACAACTGCCACGTTCAAGGTTTAAAAAAAAAAAAAAAAAAGAAAAAAAAAGAAAACAGAACAACTTTTGCACTTCCCAAATTCCAGGATCTGGCAGGGCATATCCATGGATCAGCAAACACCATATAAACATTAACAGTGCTCAGTCATCCCACAGGGTTTCTGCAAGGCCCATTTATTCTCCATGGCCTTGGACATACCACAAGTGCCACCTCATGCCACTGCCTTCCAACCCTCACAGTTTGGGTTGGTTTTTTCCAGTCCTTACTTCTGGCTATTTCTATTCACTCCATTTAGCTTTAAACAGGGAGGCCTGCAGATGCCAACTCTCATTTCCAAGCCTTGATATCACAGCCTTGACCAGACAGATAACTGGCACAAAAGACTCAAGTGGTGAACTACATTTCTAAAATGCTGCCATCTGATTCTCATCCCACACAAATATGTAATTTAAGTAATGAAAAAAAAACCTTTCGTCTCAAACATCAGCTTGCTCAAAGCTCTTGAAATAAGTAAAATGCTGGAATTTGTGTTTAGTCATGACAAGTTAGAGGTGTAACAGTAAGAAATAACCTTCTGAACAATAAAAACAACATCCTTAATGTCAGGCAAAGGTAAGCAATTACATTTTTAAAGATTGCTAGTTTAAAAATATGCAATGTAAAGAACTAAAATGGTTCTAGCTCTTTTCACAATTTTGTGAAGTCTCCATATATTTTTAAGCTTTGCCTTATTTATAAAATGGTTTACATTCCATTTTACTTTCCTCACAAGAAAATTGAAACTAATTTGCTGACAAACTTCTGTCAGTGAAATTTAAAGGAAAATGTGTTTCCCTCAGCTATTAAGACATACAGTAACTCACATACTGGAGTAATTTCTAAGCCTTCAAGGGAACAAGAATAGGAACTGAATATTATAGCAGAACCCAGGACCAACACAGGCTTTGTGCACGGTGACAGTGTGGGCACAAGAACTGGGAAGAAAAGTGGCCACCACTGCTGAGTATAAATTGGAGATTCCCACTATAAAAATAGTTACCAGTCATCTGTCCCTCTGGTCAGAGCTACAAGGGGACAAGCAGAAAGCAAAAGAAGAGAAATGATTGCCAAGCAGGAACATTTCTGGCTGTTCGCTGGAAAATCCTCCCTTAATTCAAAAAGCTTTGTTGCCCAGAGTCCAACAATTGTACGACCAACCTTGGCAAACCAACCAACCCAAACCCACCAAAAAAACAAAACAAGTTAAAAAAGGCTTTCCTCTTTCTTCCCTCCTTTCTCATGGGAAGTGGATTACCAGAGCATTCAAAGGGGCTTCCATTGCCCAAGAAGATTAAAAACAAGAGCCATGCTTCTTCAATTACACACATTAAGCTCAGCAGAAGGTATCTGAGATTGTCCCAGTTAGAACATGAAAAAGGGATTAAAGGCAAATAGTGCCAGCTTCACCCACCTACTCCCTCCAATTCCTCTCCAGTTCACACTGTAATACTCCTGCTTTATTTAAATTTATGACACTTTTAAAGTTCTAACAGAGCTGCCAAGAGACTCCTGTACCAGTCCATGTCACAGTGTCAGTGTGAGAGCTGAGTGCAGCTGCTTGGAAGGTTTGGAAGTGATCAGGAACGTTCCTTTTCTGCTGAGATGGTGGCAGCTGCAGGATGAGTCTTCATCCTTCTCACCTGAATCAGAGTAGCTCAGATGACAACATACAATGTTTGTAACAGCAAAATTCAGAGCACTTCCAAACCTTCATGCTTAAAACACAAAAACATAGCATGGAAAAGGGGGTGACAGACTTGTCCACTGAAGGGTGTTGCACTGCCTGACACTTTAACCATGTCACTAGGACCAGCAGATCCAAAACACAAGCAGGAGACAGTTCTGCCAAATGCTTTTATTGAAGAAGAGAGATGCATCAATACAACAAAAGGCATTTATTCTATTAAACAACTTCCACACCTAGGGAGAACAATGGCAAAGCTGAGATATGCAGTCAGCATAAGCACCTGAGCAGATGCCACAAGTCTGTAACATCAGACTCCCACAGCCCAGTGCTCACATTCGCTTCTGTAGGTGACAGTGACAACCAGGAGGAACAACTTCTGTCCACCTGCAGTGCAAAGCCAGAGAAATATACCCTGATTCTCTGTGCAGTAAATCATCTCTGTCTTGCCTTTTAATTAGGCAAGGAGTACAGCTAAGATAATTGCCAGCCAGGCAGAAGGAAAAAGTAAAAACCCAAACAAACAGATGAAGGAAAAGAAAATGAGAAATAGCAAGCACATTCCTGTGCAGAACACTGGAATCTGGTGATTTTGTTCACCTTATTCAAACCTGACATAAGAGAAAGTAGTGTACACCAGAACATTGAACTAAACCTAAGGGAATAGGGAGGAAGTTGCATGTTTGCCAACTCTTAGGTTTTCACATTTTTCAGGTGGCATTTTAGAGGGAAAGGGAATATTATTCAAATGCCAACACTATGCACTAGTAATACAGGGATAGGAGTATAACATACCCTTATTCTCTTCAAAGTGATAAAGAGTTGCACATTCAACTGATAAGGACATGGCTGAACACTAAGATATAACTGTATCACTACATACTTATATTTTCTAAGCAAGGACATGGAACAAAATTGCTTTCAACTACAGGTGAGCACAGCTCAAATGACTGACAGAGGGTTTCTGTTTAAAGATAAGCAAACTTTGTGGCGAGTGGTCTTTAGTCAGGATGTTCTTGTTATATCAAAGGTGTGTAAGCCTGCTCTCCTAAACAATAGGGTCTTCTATGTGGTTCATGTGAAGAGTTACTGTTTATTTATTCACATAAACAAGGCAAGATCTATGATGGGGAACACAACAGCAACACAGGTTAATTAGAAGAGGCTCAAAAATAGTGAGGACAAAAGTATAAGACCGTAGATGAAGACATTCTCTGCAAGAACTCAAGAAGATCAAGCAGCCCCAAACATTTTGCTGTGTAGCATTCTGTGTTTTCCAGTGGTAACCTCAGCATTATAACAGTACATTGAGGATAAAACCAAAACAAACAGTTTGTGTAAACACTGAAAACCCAGGAAATGAACCAAAGTGGGATTTTTAAGGTTTACCTTTCTAGGGTTTCTTGAAGGGTAGAATTTGTGGTATATCTAAAATAAAGAAATTAGATTGAAGAGAGTTAAAACTGGTAGACAGAACAATCTCTGCAGCAGTACAAAAGAACAGTGCTTAAATGCAAAAAATAAGGTTAGCAGGGTCTACTGTGGAGCAATCTGCAGCGAAGATCCCAGGAATGCACTCACCAGACCTTACAGAAAATACAGTGTGGAGCATCAGCACCTGAAGTATGAAGGCACAAACACACCATGCAGTTAACTAATGTCACAATAAGTGTTTCACATCCCACTGAATGATGATGTCTCATTATGTCATGGGGATATTGCATGAACCAGGGTCCTACATGAAAAAAAAAGTTAAAATCTGTGTGTCCTGTAAATCTGTTCATACCGTTTTTCTGAGGAGATCCACGCAGTGTCATAAGGCAAAAGATTAACTCCCTCAAAAAGGAAAAAAAAGTAAAGGGTGTGAAGTATTGAGATGCTAGGCAGAAGGAAATGTCTGCACAGCACCAAAGAGATCATGACATCCCTGCAGCACTGCCAAAACCTACAGAGAGGCAAAGAAACTCCAAGATGAAGTCTACAGGGAAAAAAACAAATAGAAGGGGGAAAAAAACCCTAAGAGTATAGAGAGAGAGCCATGGACTTCAGCACACTCTCCCTTTAAGCATCTCTGTGCTTTGCATTTGAGCAGCCACAGGGCTTGACCAAATGCTTTTCTACAAGGAGAGCAGTCAGATATGACTGCATAAACAAAATCCTGGCAGGGGTTGGGACGGAGGCCAGGCAGGTACCACGGGGTTAGGACACAGGACCCCAGAGCCGTTCTTGGATCTCTGCAGAGTCAGGACTGTCCAAATGCTCAGTTCCTCAGGTGAAAAAGCAGGAAGCTGAACTTGCCAATCTAATGAAGCACTGGCTTTTTATGGAAGTCCATCTGCTCCGACTCTCCGGCTCAAAACACAGGGACATGTAAGAATCAAAAAAGAATGCCAGCACAATTCCAGCAAAGAACATTATTCTACTTGCTCTCCTCAACCTATTTGAAATACAGATTTATGTGATCAGCCCAGATGTTAAGATAAAAAGCAAAGAGTTTTTTTTTTTTTCCTTTTTTTTTTAATTTTTTATTTTATTTCAGGAGTTTTCTGGAGTTTGTGGTTGGGTTTTTGGTTGTGTTGGGGTTTTTAAAAAAGTATTTATGTATTCCCACAGTATAGCTGCTCACTTTGAAGTGTTTAATTTCTATATCCACTACAAAACACTGAGCCAAGCTTTTAAAATTGCAGACACATCTCTGCTTTCACAAAAAAGTGGCAAAATTTAGCTAGAGTAAGTGCTTTACTTTCACCAATTGACCAGAGTGAATATCATCTGAGCAAAAATCTCAGCTTTATTATAGAAACAGTCCCACTGAGAAAACACCACCTAGAACTGCTAATTTTCTTTTATACCCTTCTACAAGTTACTTAAGAAACTAAACTCAACATTTGCTTTAGTTTTTGTCACAGTAAGAACATAGCAATTATTTTGAAGTGGTCAAAATTCAGAATGTACTCTCATTAGTACTATCTAAAGATCAGCTAGCTCTCTGTATTCATATAAAAATACAAGTAGCTCAGGGTATTCCCTTTCTCAAGTAAATGTCTTATGTACAATAATCCCAGTAATGAAACCAGAATATTTTCACATCATGTCTTAAGTTTTTATCCCAAGATTTAATTTCAACACAAAACGCTTTACTAATAATCAGGAAAAAAATAGAAGTCAAATAGCATTGTTGAACAACTCATTAAAATTTTCTCACTACAAAGACAAACCATAAATCCTTTCAGCAATTATTTGGCTATAATTCTAAACCAACAATATGTTCTGCCTCTATAAACACTGTCTTGGCTTTAACTTATAAGTTATGCAAAATATTACACAGATCACTCAACAATTCATCCTTAATGTACCTGAAGAGGTCTTTACAATCCCTAGTGAATAATGCATGTTCCCATTTTGCCATTCTCCTACAGCATAAAAGGAGCAGCTTTAATTCAGCTCTGCATTTGAGATCTGAATACCACCAAAGACCAGTCAAAAAGCTCAAGGAGAAATTGCTTTACAGCTCCAATCTACTTCCCAAATGGAAGAACTAACTAGCCCTAAATATATTTGAAATAAAGCAGCATCTGAAGAGACTGGCCATATGCTGAACTGTCACTCTCCCATAGTGAGTGATGAATTAAGCTGGCTGTGTAGCTGGCTGCTTACTACAATACTGTTCATGTCACTCACATATGCTGCTTTGGCAGTCACTGCAGCTTTTTGTAAACCAAGCCCCACGTTAGATTTGAGAACAAATTGCAGACCAGCTAAAAGCACTGAACTCCTGACTGGTTTCCAAAGAACTGGAAGAAACACTACAAAAGACTGGAAAGGTATAAAGGGAAATTGCAGCGCCTTTGAAACCTGCATGATTAAAAGCATGAGCATTATCAGCCAGCTAGACACGAGTGCAGTACTCAGTGTTTGCTGGGATCTGTGCAATCTGTGCAGCTTTCTGTCATCTGGGATACTGCAAAGCCTATGGTAAAGAGAATGCACAGAGGGAGAACATTCATTCACAGCACCTGGGGAATATATACCAGGAATCTCACTAGCTGGTTAGCACTGAGGTGAGCACTTGGAGCTTTTCTCCGTACTTGGCACAGAGGTAAAAGCATCCAGTCCTTGTGTCAGTGGCTCAATAGTCAAAGGCTGCACAGTGAAATGCTGATAGCAGGTATGTCTGAATCCCTGGGCAAGATCTTGGTTACTCAGGAGTTGCAGCACAACAAAACCCAGCAAATCAATCCTTGGAGTGTTGGTATCAAAAGAACAACCCACCACAGTGTGTCTGTGGCCAAAAGGACAAGAACTCAGCTCTTGAGTGTTTCTTGCAGTCCACAGGAATGTCAGGCTCCACATTACCCAGAATTTGCACTAGGAAAAAAGTGTCATTTGACAACTTTATAATTGGGGTTCCCAGCATTATCACAGCATTATCACATCCACAAAATCTCTTCTGATAAATTAGAAGTTGAGGGATTTGGGTTGCAGATTTGTGGTGAGAGGAGAAGTGGACAAAAGTAGGTAGAAGGTAGAAGGAGTCCTCTGAATTATGACACTTTTCATAAGCTGAGCTCTTCTTGCTCTTGATTAATTTTCTCTCTGTTTACTTTTAGGCTACACTGAGGCTTCTGTAAATGACAGACCTACACCACTCTGTTCTTGCAGAGCTGCCTGTGTGTCTTGTCCAAGAGACAGGCAGAGTTTGGCAGAGCCCAGCTGTAGAGATGCTGTGGGCAGCAGATGGTGCAGGTGAGGTGCCCGTGCCTTGGTCACCCTGAGTGGGGCTGCAATGCCCAGGCCAAACCCAGTGTTAAATGCAGAGATGCACACAGCTGTGAATGGTGCTTGTGAAATACTGATTTCAGGTTGGTACCCAGGAACAGGCTGACCTAACACCTCCACTGATGTCTGTTAGCCTGCTTTTTCAGCCTGTGGAGATTGCATTTTTGAGGAAAGAAATTTAATCATTTTCCATCTGTAAAGAACCTGGCTCCAGGTTAAGCATCCCAGACAAGGTCTGCCCTGTTATTTGGTCCATGATCAGAAGGAATTTGAAATATCCAGTGTTTTCCATTACCTTGAACAGTCACTACATACCAGACAGTACCAGTTACACTGAAATAGCCACTGTCACACATAAAAGCTTCACCAAACCAATAATGAGGAGACCAATTTGGGAACAGTCAGGTTTCACCTTGTTAAGAAACAGACAAGAAAAATATCCATCAATTTCAACAGCAATTCCAATTAAACAAAATATTCAACCATAGTATTAGTAGAACTCTGGAATTTTTATGCTAGGGTAAAAGTTTCAGACAACCATTTGAATTACTGCTTTTGCATTTCAACAATAATAAGAGTGTAGCATTTCTGGGAGAGGTTTCAAGAGTCCCCAGGGCCCTTTCTGACACATACTCACTCTCACAGCCCTCAGTCTTTGTTCTGAAATCACATGGGGACTCAGGTTAGTCCCATTACTCACTAACACAAGTAGCCAGAGAAAACAGACATCAGCAATTCTTCCTGAACATCTTTGCACATTCTACATAAGATTACTGCTTCCCCTCTGAGTTAGCAGCAGCATCCTCAGCTGATGGGTGAATTCTAAAGAGCTCTTTCTCACCCAGAGCTGGTACATTTTAAATGTTGAAATTATGTATCTGGTCCCATTTCAACACAGGCTTTTGCAGCATTTTAATGTCTTGCCATTTAGTGCCTGGAATCCAGAAAAGGAGATACAAGTGCTATTACTGGTAGCTAATGGGTATTCTTCTTGAGTTCAGCTGCTGAACTACATTTTGAATAAAGGGCTCCATTCCCAGAGGAAACAACCTCCTTTCATTATTGCCCAATGCTTAGACTAAAGGAGAATTCTCTGCAAGTATCAAGTAGGGGCAATGTTCATATTTCTATTTCTAGGTTCCCACACAGATTGCATTGCTCAATATAAAGTGAATACAGATCACATCTAATACCATAAGTTCTACAGCTGGACATTTTCATATTACAGTCATTTCTTATTCACATTTAAAAATGGCTTTTTATTCAGAGCATTCCTCTGGATAAAAGCAGACTTGAAGATATGTATTAACAGCGGAAAACTCTACTTTTTGAGCTGTCCCACCCAAGATGTCTCACTAGCTCCCAGCTGTGTGCTCACAGAGTTTCTGTCCACCTTGGCCAGCTGCCCCACACACTGCTGAGTCACCACAGCCTGTGCTGCCAGCCAGAAGCCACATCCTCGCTCAGGTGTCAGGGTTCCCTCAGCAACAAAAGCCACCCTCGAGTGATTATTCTCCTTATTGATGTAGAGACACCCCCACAATGCAGCTCAGCCCTGCTCTAAAGCAGCACTCCTGCAAGGTTATTGTGGCTTCCAGGGAATCACTGCACCCGTGTAAGGAAGGGTTAAACCCCAGCCCTGGAGGGCACATCCTGCAGTGGGACACCCCAGCCCTGGGGGGCACATCCTGCAGTGGGACATGCCAGCCCTGGAGGCCACATCCTGCAGCTCCACATCCTGCAGTGGGACCTGCCAGCCCTGGGGGNAATGCAGCTCAGCCCTGCTCTAAAGCAGCACTCCTGCAAGGTTATTGTGGCTTCCAGGGAATCCTGCCCCTGTGTAAGGAAGGGTTGGACCCCAGACCTGCAAGGCACATCCTGCAGCTGCACTGGCTGCAGTGGGACATGCCAGCCCTGCCAAGGCTGCCCTTGGCACAACAAGTCCTTAACACAAGCTTCAAAGCATTGCTCTCTGCCACACATCTGCAGCTGCTGCCACAGCTGCAAAATGAGAGTATTCTCCCTCAACCAGCACTGCTGAGCACGCTGCTGCTGCTGGAGATACAGCAAAGTCAGGAAAATGAGTCACCTGTTTTTGGAAATCTCTCTAGATAACTGCATGGTAACTAATGGCAGATCCCCTCAACACTTCTCTCTGTGCCCTTTCTGTTCCTCCATACAGAGGCATAGAACACTTCACAGAAGTCAGAGCCCAAAATCCAAGCCTTTGAAATTCCTTTATGGGTTCTTCAACTCCAGTGCAAGCCACACTTTTAATCTCACCCCAGCGAGGACTAAATGAGAACTTGGTTTGTTCAGGCCACTCATTCAGGGAAAACCATTTTCTGTCTGAGGAGTGCTCAGCTGGGAGAGCACCCAAACCATCTGAAGTGCCCCTAGTGACACCCATATACTTGCCAGGACTTAAAGTTGTTGATACCTAATCCTAACTTGCATTTTAGTAAGGCTTTTCAAAACATGATTAATATTTTAAGACTGTTGATGAAATGGCATTATCATCTAGCTAAAAGGATTTTCTCTTAAAAATGTTATGAGGACGAAGAGCAACTTCTTTCATAGTATCATAATAATAAATGCATAAAATGTTTCTTATTTAACATATAACATGACTACAGTTCTAGAATGTTGTATGATTTAAGTTGTCTGTGTTGTTTGGCTTGGACTTAATTACTCAGCCAAAAAGAAAAACTTCTTTCAAGACTGAAGCTGCTGCCCTCCTTTGTATTAATAAATTGTACAGAAGTGCTGTGTGCATTAGACAATCTGCATGTTTGCTCAGTTGCAGACCTGCAGGCAGGCTCAGCCTCCAGTTTAACATTTCAGTGCAACCTACTGGCATGCTAATTAATAGCTAATCAGAAAGTTCCTAATAAGTACACCAGATATTTACATTCAGAATCGCTATTTTTAAAAGCTAATGACTTATAGCATTTAGAATGCTGAAAATAAATCAAAGCCATCCCATGCCACACAATTTACTTCCAATATTTTTCAGAAAAGAGTAATTAACTTCTACTCAAAATGCACTTGTAGAACACTGTCATCAATATTAGGACAGCAAAAATAATGGCAAACATGAAATTCCATGGGTATTACAACATAAGGTTTATTTTACCAAATCTCTTCCCCCTCACCAATGCAAAATTAACATTTCTATTAAAAGAAACAGCTGACATAGCAAGTCAACAAACTATGTCTAATGCCATGCAATTAACTCTCTACTCTTATCAACAGGAACATCTATTTAGATACCAGAGGAATAAAGCCCATGGTTCATTTATTGCTGAGCAAAAATAATTAAAAAAAAATAGGAAAAGCCACACTGAAACCCAGAAAATGGCTTAGCAAACCAAGAAGCCACAGCTGAATGCCAAGGCCTCCTGTCAAGGTGCTCCTGCTCACACACAACTTTCAGCTGCACCCATCACCTACCTTACAGTTCTACTGAAATGAGGAAGAAATGCCACAATTAATCCACTCAGCAGAAGACTCTTGCCTCTACTGGAAGTGGATAAACAGTGCAGGGAAGTGTTCACACACTGTCCTTGTAACAGGTTTTATTTTGCATTCACTGCTACCTTCACAGATTGCTACCAACAAACAACAGACATCTAAAGCCATCATGAGAGGCTATTCAAAAAGTGTAACTTATGTAATCTAAACTTAACTTTTCATATGAATGCTTAAGGGTTATCCTCCTCCTGGTGGAGAACAGGATCATTCCATAAGAGCTGCTCATGCTCTGAGTGAGCGCTTCAAATCAAATGCATACGAACCACCTACAGACTAACACTATTTCAAGACTGATTTTTGCTTTCAATATATTTTTTCAGTCCATCAGAAGAAAACAACACTCACAATTTCAAGTTACCAGGCAACAGTTTGGGTTATTCAGTTATGCAATGGATATGTTTCTATGTAAAAGATCACAGACAATGAATTTCCAAGTAGCCAAGCATCAGCTCTGCTTGCAAGGTTAGGTTAAGGTTAGTTGTGCATGTTGAAGCACAACTCATTCTTGTTATCATGTCAGATATTTTGGGCTCTCTTTTTCTTTTGCACATTAATTCCAGTGCTTCAGGGAAAGGCCTCCACAGGCAGAGCTTGAGCACGCCTCTGGTGTTTCTGGCAGAAAACAAAAACTGGCTGAAGCTGTCTCCAGAAAAGCTCTAAGCTTGAGCAGTGTTTTCATCAAACAAACAACAAACATCAGATCTGCAGGACACAGACAAGTGTCTCCTGGGCTTTGTGTTTCTATACCTGTGAGGATGACTGAGGACCTCTAGCCTCTCCTCCCTCTTCTTAATCTAATTGGGAAAAGAGGATTGAAAGAAACAGAAATGCCCCACACACCCAGTACCAGCAGAGGTAGAGCAAAATTGTTCCAGCAGGTGATACCAGCTAAAAACTCCCACAACCCCAGTGCAATTCTGGCAATTTATTCCACAGTCTTAATTCCTTTAAAAGTGTTGTTTCCTGATTTCCAGCAGCTATTCTTCACTTCTTTAAATTAGTTTGCCAGACACTGAGGGGGGGGAAAGGAGGGAAGTGACAGACAGAAAAGAAAACATAAAAATGAGCTTCCCATCACTTTTTACTGATCAGTTCTAGATTTATATATATATATGTAGCTAAAACTAAAGAAGCTTAAATGTCTCCTCATGTTAGCACAGCTCTTCACCGTGCAGATTAATCATACTCCACTTCCTGCCTTTTAATATAAATCAGTGTTTGAAAATCTTTTCCTGCTAATTACAAAAAAAAAAAAAATCCTTACTAGAATTAAAAAAAAAGGACTCAACAAAGAACCAGTGGCAATCAGGGTGAAAGCAAAGCCTGAACTGGTCATTGCAAATGCCCATCTTCGTTGATTCAAAGGAGCCATGTGTTTTAACTGTTGCTACGCCCACACACAAATTACAATTATTAAACAAAGATAGCAGCTGCTTATCACAAGAGATTCTCAAGCTGCTGCAAGCAAAACTTCAAGCTGAAGATATTCTTTAAATGGATTAGCTCATTTATCAAATAAAAGTATTCCCCCCCCTCCAGTGGTTTGTTTATTTTTAACCAAGCCCTTAAAGCCTGCTGCTCCTAATCATGTTTGGGGGTACTGTGAGATGGCATTTTCAGGAGCACTGGTGTGATCCAGGCCATCTGTCTGGCTCACTTGGAAGCCAAATCCAATCTGAAGAAACACAGGAAATACAAAAAGCCTTGACCTTCCTGGCCCTCAGCTTTTAGTGTGTTAAAAGACAGCACTGCTTGGAAACAAACTCAGCTATTTGATTATCAATTCACATTTAATATCATGGTGTTCTCTAAGGGTATAAAAATAAGTCTTTTTCAGCACAGACACTTGAAAAGTGAAACAGCTTAGAAAAAAGACTCCAAGAAACATCTGAAATTCTAAATGCAGTTAGGAAAGAGGCCAAGGGATCTGTGCAAACCCACTCTATCAACTTAAAGAAAGAATATGACTTGATGAAGTGATTTTGAGTGTTTAAATCTTTAAAGAATTTGATTCAACTTAAGATCTTTGTTTAAGTCACCAATTTTATCTGCTAAGCACAACAAAGAAACCATCAGAACCAGGAGCTTGAGCTGTGTGGCATTCCAGAACAAAATCCTCCCAGATGTGTGACATCTTTTCCACTTTTCAGAACCCTGCATTATCAGGTTTTGATATTTGATTTTTCAAATTGGACAGGTTTCTACATCCCATCCCACTGTGTATTTTTCTATGACTGAAAGAAGAAACTGGATGAACATCTCCATAATTGTCCCATCTAAAGAGGCTCCATAGGGATGTTCCCCTTCCATATGTATGGCACTCCACATCTTTCAGAGCATTTAAAAGACCCACAGATTTTTCACCAGTTCCTTGATTGTGTACGTTACATAAACCAAAAAATGTACTAATGGAGAACAAAAATTGAGACAAGTAAACAGCCTGTCATTAGCAAGGCACTGACAGATGTTAATTTGTCTGTCACTTCTCTAAACAACTCCCAACATCAGAACAGACTCTGTCAGTGCCTAAAAAAACTGCCCTGATCCAAAGCTGACCACCTGCAGTGTGGTTCCACACCAGCACCACCTCCTTGGGCCCTAAGTAAACCACAGCAAGCAAAGGTAAGGAAAAGCAAAAATTATGTTCAAAGAGTGCAATTCTGAGATGCACTGGGATGTGCACAGCAGTGTGGTTACTGCACAAAGTCACTCACAGAAGGAGCTGCAAGCTCAGATCCAGACACATGCAGGAACACATGAAAAATGTAAACAGTCCCAACACCACGATTTTGTTTTAACCTCTCCAGAGGTCGGGCTATCCCTGGGTGCTGCTTTTGAGAACAATCCTGCAGTCTGACACTGCTGTGTCGTACTGACCCAACAGCCACAACCTAACACACCAAACACACCTGCAGTGAGAATCACCTCGGGAAAGCATGGCAATGTTATTTAAAACATTAATGCTGCCCCGAGAGCATCTCAGATTTACCCAAACAGATTTGCTAGCAGATCTGCTGAAGGTACCTAATGGTGGGGTTGCCATGGGAACACGGTACAACTACACACTTTGCCATGACAACCAGGCCTCCCTGGAATACTAATGAGTGCCCATGGCAACAGGAAGCTAAAGACAAGATGTCTGGGGACCAAATATTTCATGTATCATTTATAACAAAAGCTATAAATATATTTGTGCGCTTCCTCTGTGAGATCTGACGGGTTTGGTACCCTGCAAAACGCCACATATGGGGCAATATCACAAAGTGTAAAAACTGTGTGGCTGCAGCATAAATGGAAAATCCCATCTCAAGGCAATGACATGGCTGAAGTTCAGTTCCACAGACAACAACAGAAATTTGTGGTCAGCCACAATGCCACATGGGCATTTCTTTGCACACAGACACTACTGCCAGCTCACAGTGGAACAGACACCTGCACACAAGGCTTTGCCTGGGCTGTGTCCACCAAAGAGCTGCTTCCCACCCAGTGCAGGACGCTGTGCTGAGCAGGGATCTGCTCTCCAGATGGCAGCTGCTGCTGCAGCTCGTGTTGGGAAGGCAGCAGAAAGCATTGCCTTGGTATTTCAGAAAAGGCTCATGACAAGAGAGCCCTGTTACTTTACAGGAATGTTCCAGCAACTCGGTCCACGAGCAGTGTTTTGCATTTATTTGTTTACAGGAAAACCATGCACTATAGCAAATTACACATCAGAACAAAATGTTGGCGTTAAAAGTGAAAAAATCATCAGTTAAGTGACATCTGGTGCATTTTTTTTTTAAGTGCTCTCTCTACAGATGAATTTCAGAAGACTTTCTAGATATTTTGCACAGATTATCAAAGCCTAAGACATTCTCAGGCATCCTGCCAGAAACCTCCTCTCATTTAAAAAAGAGGCAGTACCAGCTGGAAAGCCAATGCTGCTTGTCCCAAAAGTACTCTGTGTGATAAGTCACATCCAGAGACAGCAAAAGTTTAGGTCCCAGGGATCACAAATGCCAGGATTCACCAAAGCTCATAAATCCTAAGATTTTTCTTCATGCCTTATTATTTGGTTATATTAGGTTATAAAAGTTGATTGTGTTGTAAGTCTCCTCGCATGAGTTGCTCCTCAAAAAATAGGAAAGCATTAGTAAGCATAAAATTAATTTTCTCCTCTCCTTAAAGATCCATGCTATGTGATATGTATTTATTTACCATCTTCCAGGTGGAAATAAAGCAACTGCTGCATTTCCTCAATGACAGAGCACAGAGGTCAGCAATAAAAGATAAAGAGTTTTCTTTGTGTGAGATACTTCACGGTAGTCCTGTGGCTGCAGAGCTGCTCAGGTGACAGATTCTCACTGCTTTTGACCACAGCTGAGGCTGTCCCAGTGGGAAAACCCCCTGTCCCTTCAGCAGATCTCCTCAGGCCTGGAAGATGCAGCCCCACACCGAACAGGAATTTCCTGGCCTGGATCAGGTGCATCAGCTACAGTCACTATCTCCATCTGCTGACACTCAGGGGGCCAGCAGGAACCTCAGGCACACACACTGAGGAACCCCACACCACGGGGCTGCATCGCTGACTGTGTTCTCACAGCTGTAACCCAAACAAGTCATCCTCCAGTGAGCTGCAGGAAGGTCAAAACCAGGTAAACTGGGAAGATTCCCACACGTGGAAGGGGTGGAATCATGACCTCAGGAAGTGGTTAAAGGATGTGTAGAGGTGGCACTTCGGGACATGGTTGAGTGGTGGACTTGATGATCTTAAGGATCTTTTCAAGCTTAAATTGTTCTATGATTCTGTGAATGCATCTGAGGTCAAAGTGTTACAGAACAGAAATACCTCACTAGCAGTACAACCCAGCACAGGAGACTAACCTGGACTAATCACTGGCAAATCCCTCTTCTGATTCCAAAGGCTGCTGGCTGAGGCCACAATATTCTGAATACACATATGCCAAAACAATATTGAACCAACACCATCCCATTCAAAGTTATCAGATTAGTGCAAGCACTGGCCATGAGCACATCAGGAGTTTTCAGTGAATTGCAATTCTGTGTTGATTGGCACGTTTGGAGGGACCTAAAAAGGTGTGGGATGAAACAGCAACACAAAATGTAGGCCATGGCCTTGGCACTGAATTTAAGATCTAGTCACTTGAAAGAATATCCAAGGACAAAAAAAAATATTATCAGGATAAATGAGCCCTTTTGTTTCGTAAACTTCAATCGATACAGATTAAGTCACAAACAAAAGGAGAAGAAAAGGCAAGCTGCTTTTGTAAATGGTCCAGCACAGTGCAGATTTAACACATTCAACAAACAAGCACAGCCCACCGTGGGCCTCAAGCAACAAAGTCTCTAGAGGAGCAGAACCTGCATTACTTTTGTGATGAAACACATCATTACTCTACAGAATTCATCATCTTGGGTCTAATCTGTTTGCTCAGGACTGATTCCAATGATTAATTTTAAACTATTTTAATTCCTTTAAATACCACAGAGCCCAACACACAGTCCAGCATTTCTTCTGCCAGCACAGAGATCCAGTTTTAACAGGAGCTGACTACAAAAACAGGAAAAGCACATTTGCATTAAATTTCCAGATTATACAACAGCCTATCTGAGCATGCATGGCAAAGACTACTTTTCTAATTCCAACCCTATTTTTCCATTAATATTTTGGGTTGTTGTTTGCTGGTTTGAGGTTTTTTTTTACCCCAAGCTGGTATTTTTCACTTTCTCTCTTGCACTCCTCTTTCTTTGGGGCTATTTTATTTTATGTCAGGGGACATGACAGATTGTTCAACAGTATCTCCTACTAAGAATACAGAATTTAATTGATCTGTGGCCAGCAGGGGCAATTACTACTTAGAGAAAAAAAAAAAAGAGCTGTGGTAGGCACTGAGTGATGAACGCTGTCAATGGATAAGCTGTCCCAAGACAAAGCAATAATTTCAGCATGACTGCAGCGAGAGACCTGGTTGCATATCTGCACTTTATTTCCTCCCAATAGCAAAGACAGTGACATGCACATAGAAAACCAGTGTTTCATATGTGGAATGCACTTGCACACTGTGACCACAGCCTCTGCATCACTCAGAAAAATACAATACATCTTGCTCAGGAAGGACTGGCAGCACTGCCAGGGATGGGAGCCAGGAAAGCAAGGCAAGTTAAGAACAGCAGCAAGATGCCATTCGTCAAATAAACCAAATTTCTCCCTACATAACTGACAATTAAAAAGGTTTCATCTTCTGGAAAATATGGGAAGTCCCATAAGTCCGATCTAAGAAATACACATTAAGATTTACCTCAGTCAGTTTGGGCTATTAAAGCCTTAAATCCTCTTAATCTTTCCCATGCTATTACTGACTGTATTTCTTTGTGAAAAAAAAAAAAAATCAACACCTTTCTGTGAGGTTTTTTTAAATCCCTTTTCTCAGTTAATATACTTAGCTTGCAATAAGCTCTCAGCTCCCCCCTCGGCCCCCCACACTACAGATATTGAATAGCTGTGTTACTTCAGGGAACAGTCATAAACGTGAATGATGGCACTTGAACCTGCTAAACTGATTAAATGCTGAAAGGAGGGATCAATTACCAGAGAAAGGCGAGCTGGGGAGCCATACATAACACAATGCAGACAGAACAAAGAGCTCCTACTGCCCCGACTCAGCACCATCTGGGCAGCCCAAACGAAAGGAAAAGCGTTTAGAAGTGTTTGCTTCCTTGCAGCTTAGGGGATCCACCTTCCACCAAGACAGTCAGGCACACACTCACGGAGTGAAACCTCTCAGAAGAGAGAGGGAGAGAAAGGAACTACGTATTTGGGCAGAGGCAGATGTACTTTGCTCTCTCCAACGTTTCACTCAGCATCTGTCCATCTGTCAGCATCTTTTAACTAGGAGATTAAAAGTCTATTAGTTCTGTATTTCGGATTAAAAGCACTCACTTCAAGGAGTCCTTGTTTAAATGCACGCAAAGGGAAGCACAGGAGACATCACTAAGCTCCAGCCTTTAGGAGGAGCACAGAGTTATCCCGTTAGCAGAGCACTTCCAGATTATGCACGGGAATGGCCCTCAGGAGAAAGGTTTAAACCAGAACAGCAATCTCGTTCCTTCTCTTGACAAGACGTTCTGTAAAACAACAGCCGGTATAGAAAGTGTAACCTTTTTTGAGCGGGGTCAAAAGACAAACACACATCCACAAGGAAAGAAAAAAAAAAAACAAAACGGGGGGGGGGCGGGGAGAAAACAAAAGAAAAAAAAGGGGGAAGGAAGGAAGGAGAAAGAGAGGGGAAAAGAAAGAAAGAGAGGGGAAAAGAAAGAAAGAGAGGGGAAAAGAAAGAAAGAGAGGGGAAAAGAAAGAAAGAGAGGGGAAAAGAAAGAAAGAGAGGGGAAAAGAAAGAAAGAGAGGGGAAAAGAAAGAAAGAGAGGGGAAAAGAAAGAAAGAGAGGGGAAAAGAAAGAAAGAGAGGGGAAAAGAAAGAAAGAGAGGGGAAAAGAAAGAAAGAGAGGGGAAAAGAAAGAAAGAGAGGGGAAAAGAAAGAAAGAGAGGGGAAAAGAAAGAAAGAGAGGGGAAAAGAAAGAAAGAGAGGGGAAAAGAAAGAAAGAGAGGGGAAAAGAAAGAAAGAGAGGGGAAAAGAAAGAAAGAGAGGGGAAAAGAAAGAAAGAGAGGGGAAAAGAAAGAAAGAGAGGGGAAAAGAAAGAAAGAGAGGGGAAAAGAAAGAAANCTCGAAATAGGCTCGCTTGTACAAGGTACGCATCTCCAACACTTGAATGTCCCGAATGGGAAAAGCACGGCGGGAGCGCACACGGGGGGAGCGCACACTCCGCGGGCCGCGCCCCGGAGCTCCGGGCGGGCTGCGGCGCCCACACGCGCGGGGGCTCGGTGCCACCTGCTGGCCGCGGCTGCGCTCGCCGCCGTCCCACAGAGCCGCCCTTCTTCCCAAGGAACCCGGCACGGCTCTCCGGGCTTGCTCAGGAGTTTGGCAATAGCAAAGCGCTGCGCAAGTGTCAGTGACGACGGCTTATTGTTCACTGCGGTGTTTTCACTTCTTCAGTGAATGAATGCTTCTTTCCCCTACGCTTTTCATTCACTTCCCAATTGCTCCGGAGCCATTCTGTAGCTATAAGCTCCAACAATAAACCGAAGAGGTGTTACCTTTTATTCAAGTGACTGATAAAGGTGGGAGAAGAGAAAAGGAGAAAGTCATTTCACACAGTAAAAACCTTGCGCAGTTTCCTCTCTTCCTGACAGATTATAAAAGGCAAAGGTTATGCAAGTTTGTATGAGACCTTTTCTTTTTATATCTTGAAATTACTACTGCTAAAACACTTTCACCAGAATTACTAACACCACCCACCTACAACAGCTCCAGGCCTCTGGCTTCTTTTGCTTTTCCTTAGTATATGTCACCCAGCTCCTGGATATTTGCTTTAAGGTGAGCATCTGGCCTTGCCATCACACAGAGACACAAGTCCACTGTGCAACATCCCATAATATGAGACATTTAACGAAATTACAACTGTCCCCTGACACTCTAAGAGATGCCACATCGTTTGTAACACTTGGGCGAGGACTCCAGGAGCGGGCGTGGGAAGCCAGCACTGGCAGCTGCATTCAGAGCCCTGCATGTGCTTGATGAATAAGTTGTAAAATAGTCACAGGCAGAGGGAGAAACAGTGAAGACAATTTGGATTTGGTCACTCCTGTTTCTATTTTTTTTTTTTTCTTCAGATACCCCAAAAGTTGACAAAGCTGATGAGTCATGTGTGGTTTTTTGGTCTCTCACTAAACTAGTCACAGAAAGCTGAATGTCTCGCAGGAAAAAGAGCTAAAATGCTTGAAAATAAAGCAATAAGTGTAACTAATAACTGGGACACAGTGCCCATACTATTCCAGTATTTGTCTGGAAACAGATATACATCTCTGTTGCCACTCTGCTTGACCTGAGTCAGTGAAACGTGGCAAAATAATACCATACCATGATTGCTGGGAAGAGTGATAGAATGGGTGATTGCTTCCAGCAAATATGCAGGAAATTAAAGTGCCTTCCTTCCCCCACTCCCAAAAATGGCCTGAGTGCATGAAGCAAAGTTTAGAGGCAGCACTTAAACAGCAGCAGTGGTAACAGGACACTGATACTGACAGCAGGCATAGAAAGAGAGAGAGGTGAAAGCATTGTGAAGGAATAAAACAAAGAATAAGCTTGATTTCTGGCAAGTAAGGGGGAGTTACCAATATAATTCAAGAAAGAAAATTCAGATCTCTACAGAAAAAAGCCAAACAAAACCAACCAATCCCACCTCTATCCAAGCAGGATTATAAAATAAATAAGGGTAAAAATCCTGGAACACAATTGTGGTAAGCACGTCTTGCTGTCCCACAAGGGCCCTGGCAGTGCAGGGCAGCACAAAGCTTTAAGAGAAGCCCAACCACACATGTTCTCCCTCACTGGTCTGTGCTCTGAAGAAAGCATCAGGCCTACAGTACAGACTAAAATCTTCCCAAGTGTGTGCTGAAATCTGTCATTTTGGACTGCATCAAGCCTTACTGCACATTTGCAGAAAGGTGTAAGAACATACACACTCCAAGCCTGCTGCTGCCTAGGACTGATTTAACACAAAAAACAATTGTAACTACAAACATTCATGTTTCTTTATAGAAAACAGTGCTCCACACATGCCCTGCTAGAGGGGAAAGCCACACATATGGCACAAGAGCCATCACATCCAGCAGCTGCTGGATGTTCCCCAGTCCTGTTCCCTGGTTTGGATATGGGTTCTGAGCCTGCTGAGCCATTTAAGGCTCTTGGTCATCTTCAGAAGTTTTACAAGCCTATCCACAGACCTTCCCATGGGTTTGATAAAACATCTTTCAACTAAAAAAAATGGCACAAAAGACTGGAGTCAACATGTTTTAACTACACGGTTAAAAGGCTACAAATAAAACACTCTTTCTCTGATCACCTTTGTTGTTTCCACTCCTACACTCAGCCCCAATAAAGGAAATGGCAAATCACCATTGGCCAATTGATTAAACAAGTAAATTTACTAATTTAGTCAGGTCACTTAGGTTAGCCTGACTGCTTTCTGTGAAGGTTAAAAATACAACACCCAGAGTCATTATGCAGTAAGTTTTGTTGCTGTGATCGTGCAGCACATACCAGACAGTGAGCTGAATGTCTAAAAGCACCAGGACAGGTGATGAATATTAACACCTAAGGATCAATTCCACATCCCTACTACTGTAAACGTGTTCTTGCTGGCTGCCATTCTCCAAGAGCCTTCTCATTTCTAAGCCACATGGTATAACACTATGCTCTCCAACAATTATTCTCTCCAATGTGTTTTTAAACTACAAACTCCATTCAGTGCAGACCACCACAGGTTGGTGTGATGGCCCTTGAAGTACTAATTTTGAGATATTATGAAGTCTAAATTCAAACTTTTCTGCCTTGATGTCTCATGGTTCACTAAATAAATATCATGTTACTGCACATGGAGAATGCTGTACTTGCTATTGCTGCTCTGCAATCACAGTTGGAAGCATGAAAAGATGAACTTTGCAGGTCAGCCACCTTTTCCTACTACTGACATTGGTATTGCTCCTATTAACAAGTATTAGCAATCCCAAGTTTTTCATTAAGTAATTGAGGTGTTTATTTCCTCCACATTTTCTCAGTGAGCAGGATCCTGGAGGATCTAATGAGAAATATCCTGTTCTAGAAAAAACATTTTGTGCAGTTTCCCTGCATTTAGTAATGTCCTTCTCTCCAGGAGAAAAAAAAATTGTCAATCACCACATGAACAAATTTCCTGCAAAGAACTGATATAATCTGTGGTGATGATGTACAAGCAAATGCTTATGAGTATCTGGAAAATAATTTCAAAAGGCACAAATACTACCTCTAGCAAAATGAAGTTCTCTGAATAACAATTTCATTAATGCAATTCATGGCACTTACAAGACAGGAACGTGGTTTTGGGTATATGAACTGACTTATATCGCACATACCAGGACTAAGCTCAGTCATGACCGTAATGAAAAGTGAAACTTTTTATTTCACCATTCCAAGGGCCTTCTTACAGTAAACCCAGAAACTTCTGTTTTGCAATAGCATTGCAAAACAACAACCTCCAGGCTAATAATGAAGACTCTGAAGGATCACTGACATTTGGAGGTTTGGGAAACTGGAAGAGAGATGCAGTTCCATGAAGAACTGCTATGAGAATTGAGAGCACCATCAAAACCACCACCATCACCAGATATTCATGCAGTCAACTCTCTAATCAAATTCCTTAGCATGCTTGAACAACAAAATGTTTTTTGTTATATTGTTATATTGTCTATTAATGTCTATAAAATAGTTATATTTCGGAACTAGACTAAGATCTAAATATATCCCTAAGTCTATAGGTCAGGTTTCACATATGAGATGTGAGTAAGTACAAAGAGTAATTTATTTCTTCATTTTCTGTTTATAAAAAGTAACACACAAAGCAGAAAATGCAGGCTACAAATCTGTCAGTTCAGACCCTACCAAAAAGTATGGAAAAATCATCATTCTTTATTTTCATATCATACATTTGAACAGCTGGAATACTTTTAAGTGGTATATAACATGATATATGAACGCACACATTATGAAATAAAGCATACAATTAGCCCAAATGTCTGCAACCATCATCCTTACATGTTCTTGTCTATGCAGAGACACAGACCACAGTGTTCTCATCCAATACTATAGTTTTAATACATCACTTATTTATAACTTACTGTAAATGAAAAGTGTTTTTCTTCCTCATTCTTTTCCAAATGCTTCACATGCCCTTCATATACCAACTTCAAAACCATGTTTATTTTAAGAACAAATAATGCAAAACTACCCTTCTTCCCTATGTGTGGCAGAGTGCTGATTTATTAATTTAGGTTTCTTGGCCAATTTGGATTGTGTATTGTTCCTCCATCCCCCGAGTCTCCTCCTCCCCTCAGCAGGTACCCTCCAACCCTAAACCCTGCCAGTCTCATGTCAATCCTACCCATACAGGAGTGTCCATTCAATAAAAAGGCTATGAATACAATTTCAAATGATCATTTCACCAAGTAAATTTTGCATCATCTTGATCTAACAGGTAGATCTGGCATGGACTTATGCAAATTGGTCATTGCAGTCTGTAAAAAGCAAGCAGATGAATAAGTGAGTGGAACTGGAATAGCCAGAGGCAGAAACTCATTTACCATAAGTTGTTTGTAAGTTACAGCAAGAATGTACACCTTAAAGGCAAGAAGAAACTCTTGTCCTTCCTAAAACTGTATGCAGAAAACAAAAATGCTTGCCTTTTTAAGAAAATATCTTTGGTTAATTTATTCTTCTTTCTTTATTTATTTATATAAGAATAAATTCTTAATTTATTCTTCTGGTTAATTTATCCTTCTCCTTGACAAACACACACATCATAATGAAAATATCACAAAGAAAGAAAGAGAGAGAAAGAAAGAACAGGCAAAAATAGGCAAGAAATTGCAACTATCAGAAAGCCCCTGAGCTGACCCCCAGACACTTGTTCCAAAGCATGGTGGCTCCCAAGATAAGGAGGTCTGGAGACCACAGGCAGGACTGCCTCAGGTCCTACAGGAGCAGAGTACTGGAAAACCATTCCACAGGTAAGACTATGAAGATCCCATGATTTTGTTTTTTAAACTTTTTAGGAGTGCCTGCCTATGACACAACACTGTTTTTGTAAGGATGAGAAATGTATTGGGCACAAATACAAATGTATTGTTGGACACATGGTCCTGCTAACTATATAACACAAAATGAACAAAAAACCCTCTTTGGTTCCTTAAATGTGTTCCACATCTTTGAGCAGTCCCCAAGCTGGATCTCAACTTTATTGCTGGTAAATTTTAACAAAGGTTGGTGGCAAAGCTGTTTAATGGGCATGTGACACAATTAAGCAAGTCATTTTGTGAGCACTGGAACTTACCCTGCCTGCTCCCCACTCCAGCTTAGATTCTTTGCTGTGTGGTAACTCAGCTAAGCCCACACTACAGTGCATGAGCTGGGAATGTGAATTTGTGTGCACACCTATTTTCAAGAAGCTTGTGGAAAATTAGCTTTGAACTATTTCTGCTCTGTCAAATTTAATCAAAAACAGCCAAGAAGTTCAAACTGTCTTGAAAGTCAGTAGAGAGATACCGACAGAAAGGATTACTGGTGCAGGAAAACCCAGATGAAAAGTGCATTCTCTCACCAAAAACATTCTGTCAGCTCATTGCAGGGTTATGTATTTAATAGGTCGTACAGTAACACACTTGGCAGATGAAAGTATATAAATTATTTGCCTGGGATCCTTGTCTTCTCAACCAGCCATCCCCAGATGATTACATTCTGTTAGCAGAGCCACCATGGGCAGTTTTAGGACTCAGACTTCTTCCCATACTTGGCTCTGCTCACAGCTTCTGCCTTACTTCTTGCAGCTGTCAGCTCCTGCTGGAGCTCTCACCAGCCAGCAGAGGCTGTGAAAATGAGAAATGGGACAGCAGGTCGCAGAAACTCAGGGCTGTGTGCCCTGCTCCCTCCTCCAGCCCTCAGCAGCGCCTCTGTCTGCGCCTGCTGCCTTCCCAGCCCAGCTGGTGACAGCAGCCAGAGGAACTGGAGGGGCTGTGGGAACCAGCAGATCAGCTGGACAGGCAGCAGGAGTGGCAGCAGACACCAGGCAGCTCACAGCTTCCCCTCATCCTCCTCCCTGCACACCAGCCCTGCTGCCACCAAAGCTCCTCAGACTTGTACAGCTCCAGCTCTGTGGGGCACTGGGCAAATGGAAGCTTTGCATGGCAGATCCCACACACTGATGCTAAACCCACGCACAGGCTGATCTAATCTTGGAGCTAAATCAATTAAATGTGAGTGAAAATGAAATAATAGTGTCCCTTTGACTACATCCAGAAGTTTAAATAGCTTCAAATCACACCCTTCCTCCAATACCTTCCCTGCTTTCCCAAAACATTCCAACAGCATAAACTGTTTATACTTCAGAGGCAAGTGCATACAATAGGCATAGAGCTTGTTTCCAACACAGTAGAGAAATAATTACACTGAACTTTTTACCTCCCACCTGCAATTCCTCCCCAAAAGAAACAATTGCAAGGCTAAACAGTGATTTAGCTGAATGTTGACACTGGTTCAACAACCTCACAGTGCTCACATGAAACAATTTTTATGCATCCTCAATAACCAACAAAACTCATGGCAGCAAAAAAGCAATAAATGGAATGTGTAATTTCCTAATCCTGAAGCTGTTAAACCTTTGGAAGTATGGATGCTTTGGGGAAAAAAGGGGAAGTTCTTTTCTTTCATTCTCCAATGGAGAGATTCTCATGATAAAAACCAAAGAATTTTTCACACCTAGAATACCTAGCTGAACCAAGCTTCCTTACAGTAACTGATTTACAGACTTTTTTTAATCAAGTGAACTCAGCACAAGATTTGTGTTTTAGCTTCATCTTTAAGGCTTCAATTCAGTTTTCTCCATCTTGCACTGAGTCTTCCAGGAAGACTCTGACCCACAGTCACAACAGAGCTCCTGATTTCTGGCTCTAATGCAGGGGTACATGCCTGCTCTGAAGGATAATTCATCAGCTGCTATAGTCCCATAGAAAGTATAGATACTCACAGGAACTGTCCTGAGATACAGTCAAAAGCAAGAAAAACAGCACAATATTCGTATAAATTTGGCAGAAATTCTTTTACTCACCCTTTTTTTGTCAGGGAGTAAACAAAAATGTTTGTACTGAAGGAGACGGCAGTGGAAGGGTAGAAAGTAATCCAGACTTCATTAATTTCAGTGTAAAATTAAACATCCAGTCCTGACTCTGAATAGCCATTCAGGAAGCAAAACAGTAAACTTGGATCACAAAATCAGGTTAAAAAAAGCAACAGGTCTGAGGGGGCATTTATCCTGTAATTTTTTGTGGTTTTACCTAAAGACTGGGTCCTGCAAAATGCTTGTGGCTCTGCAGTTGATATTCTATATTTGATTTCTTACAGGCAAGAAGTCATTACCATTGAATTTATATACAAAAGTATAGCCCAACCCTCCAGAAGAAATTACACTGCAAATAAAACTGAAAAGAAAAATACAGCTTACAGAATTTTCTTAGCTCAAAAGTTCTTCAGGACTGTTCACACAGCTCCTGAAACAACTTATTCCATCCCCCACCCTCAGGGACCTCACAGTTTTGCAAGACACGATTTCAGTCTACAGTTCATGAACATTATGGACTGACCAGCACAGAAAATGCTTCTCAAATCTGTCTGCTTGCTCACTTTCTCAAAAGAATGAGCCCCAAAATCTTGTGACTAAAAGGCATCACATTATCTCAGATAAAATAACGGGGAGGTGGAAACTGTTGGCAAGTATAGGAATGCACAAATATTATCTTTTACTTCTGTAAAAGCTGATTGTTGGAAGCCTGACCTGACAAAAGCACACACAGCATTCATTTGTATCACTTGTGACTCCCAAAATGCCTTTTTGTGCAGCTGTTGGAGGGAATTCTAAGCACTATTTGTAATTAGATTAAATGCAATGAAAAACAAACCAGATCTAATTTGGGAAGATCCTGGTCAAACAACTTAAAGCCAAACTCTTAAATTTAAAATAAAGCAGCTGTTTCCATCTTTGCAGTTTTTATGCTAAAATACTCCTCATCTCTGAATTAAGGAACTTTCACTTATAAATAAATATTTCACTTTTCAGATTCCATGGCCTCTGGAGCAAGCCAATTTCCAGTTTTCTTTTATTCTCAGGGTGGGGAAAACACCTTTTACAGAAAAACAAAACAAACTAGACAAACCCTACAGCAGGTCTAAAGAAAAAAGTCCTCATTTATCCTCTCACTTCAAGATATACACTACAAATTGAGTGTAACCATTTATGTGAAAACTTAGGGATTACAGCCCCTTCTTTGGCAAGTTATTAGACTAAAATATCACCAGTATGGGTTTGGATGGAAGGAGATAAGCAGTGAGCAGGAAAGAATACCTGAGATATTTGAAGCTTATATAGTTAAAAGATTTCCAAACAAGAACCTGAGCAAAAGTCCCCAAACATTATTATATGTTCTGAATGTAAAGACTTATTTTCACTTGTTCACTTAAGCACAGGAGAAAAACAATTTGTATCCAAATGCAAATTAAAGAATTTTCTGCTAGTCCTAAAATATGCCATGAAATACAAGTTCCTTCCATTTCAAAGCATTTTACTACAATTTAGGAAGATTATTATTACAACATTGCCCTCTTTAATTCATTTTTTTCTTCTGAGTATGCAATTTTCTACTTGGCTAATCATGTAGACATGATTATGAAACAAAAATATACACACTTCACTGAGTCTCAATTCAAGACCAGGGAGCTCATTTATTAGAAGTTAGCCTTGTCAAAGAAATGGAAGCAGATAAATGGAGTTTTATTGCTGACTAGCATCAAAACAACATCAGTTTTCACACAGAGTTTTTTCTTTTTCCCCCCCAAGCTGTGGCAGGGGATAGGGAAATGAGAAAAATTATTGCAGCACCTTATTTAACAGTTGTTATTTAGATTAATTGTTGTTTATGACAATTGTTATTTAAAAATAAACTACAATATTTCATAATAAATAATCTGCATTTGAATACAGATTAAAATATCTTTATACCACATTAAGATATATTTTTAAAAAGATTAAGCTATGTACTGTTACCTAATTTTTTTGCTCTTATTTGATTTAACTGGTAGTAAAATGAAACAAATCTCTGGACCCATTTTTAAATTAAACTCATTTTTTACAATTAGAAGTTGCAAAAGTGGGCTTTCCATCTTCAACATTCAGCATTTGGTCATGATTAGATACTCCAGTGAGTTTTGCACATCTGGCCCCATCACTTACTGCACCCAGAGATGTGCTGTGCATTTCTCCATCTGAAATTCCAGATCACCAGTCACTGTGGCTGCCTGGCTGGGTACACAGGGCACAGAGCTAAACACCCAAAATGCAGTGACAGACATTTGTGCTGACAAGTGCCAAGAGAGGAATAATCACAGGTAAAAACCAACAAGAAGAAATAAATTTCAGAGGAGTGACCGACAGCATCAGTGCAAATCTCCAAGTGCAGAAAATGTTTTATCAATACAGATTTTTACGAAAAAATCTAGGCTTTAGGGGAAATCCAATATCAGAGCTAAGGATGATTCTCCCTGGTTTAGCAGACAGAACACGTCAGAGCACCCAGCAGTCCCACAAAGCAGGGAGCTCACTCACAGCAGGAGCCAAGAGTTCCTTGTAACATTAATGGGGAAAAGGATCAAGATCTCAGAACAAAAATGAAACACTGGTTTCCACCGGTGTTTGGGGGTTTGTTTGGGTTTTGGTTATTTAGGGGTTTTGTTTCTTTGCTTGTTTTTCTTGGAAGGTAATTCAGTGGGCTTGGGAAGGTAAGAATACAGCTTGTTGTTCCAATAGCACAAAAGTATTATGTTTCACCAGAAACTGGGGGATTCTGATAAAACAAATTCTTGGATAGCCCTTCTGTAGTATTAATTATAGCCTTTTTAGGAGCAGATATTTGAACACCACAAAATCAATTTTCAAATGTGCTTTTACTCGAACAGGGAACAAGCACTGCAAGTTTTACCATCATCTACCTAACCACTGTGAAAAAGAGCAATAAACTGATGTTGAAGTAGAGGAGGTTACTGTAATGTCAGTTCCAAAGAGAGCCCCTCCTGCACCCATAACTAGCTTTGGGGTTCTGTCCATGTCAGCAGGATTTGGAGCCCCAGCTTTGCTGGCATGGTGCATTAAATAAGAGGCTGTTTTGCAGTGAGCACTTTCCTGTTCCAGATTCATAGCCATCACACATAAACACATTTGTACACACAGGGAGAACAGCAACACCTGCACCACACACAGCAAGAGGGACCAATAAATCTTCCATACAGCCATGGAAGACAGCATTTCCAGGGGATGGACCTGGACAAAACCAGCACCTGGCCCTGAAAGAAGTGCCAGCAGAGGGTGTACTCCAAACTGCTGAATGTGATCACACAGCAGCAGTCACACATTTTCTGTTCATCCTTTATGTCAGTCATAGGAACATCAATTACCATTTCTTAACTGTTCCACTATTGTTATTTTAATGGTATTTGCTATGAAAAATCAATATGATGCACCGATACATTTCCAGGAAGGTCAAGCTTGTTTCTACGTAATACTTAAAAACACACAACTTGTATCGGTGCTTTCCAAGGTGCTTGAAGAGTTGTGCTAAAGAATACTGTATATAATTTTAACTGACCAAAACCCTAGCAAGGACAGTGAGCAACTACTGCAGCTGGATGTGCTACACTTACATCAGCAACAACTGATATAAACAAGAACAAAGGGGGTTAACATAACAAAACACAATGTTTGGGTGGTTTATTCACAATACTATTGGAGTATTTTTCAGATACTAGTGTCCTTCATGCAGAAGGCTTAACATGATTATGATGCTGAACTGCCAAAATCACCTGCAGCATTTGGAATTGGCACCAAAATAAGCAGGAGAAGAAATTACAGGTGTCGAAGACAATTACTTCTCTTAATTAACTGGTAGTAAAATGAAACAAATCTCTGGATCCATTTTCAAATTAAATTAATTTTTTACAACTAGCAGTTGTAAAAGTGGCCTTTCCATCTTTAAGAAAAGCACTTGCTCCTGATTAGATATTGCAGCGAGTTTTGCTCATCTGGCCCCATCCACTTGCTGCACCCAGAGATGGAGCAATCTGAGTGATACTGATTTTTGCTGCCTAAATGTCACAGTCCACTTACACATACCACGTGGCTGACCAAATAAAATTACCATACTTTAGCCTCTTTCATTACAGTACACTGTGTTTAAGTGTAGGGGGAAAAGGGCGTAAAAGAAACATTAAACATTAAATGCACAAGCTTCGCAAAATTTGCTCTTACTTAGTACTCATCTTCAGTAAAGATCACCTGTAGTGAGGAAATAAAACTGTTTCTGTTTCTAAACTTCTTTTTCTCCAGCATTAGACTTCTGTAATAACCATCTTTGGAATATCCCCTCCCAGCAGGGAGTGTATCTGAGCTCAGTGTGAGGTTGATGATCTTCGTGCATTCGCTTTTCAAGATATAGATCACTACTGAGTACTGGATTTTCCTTTGACAAGTTCTTTAGGAAGACAGGCACATTAAAGACAAGAGAAAGAACTGGATCAAAGAGACGTGCACTTCATTAGAGTTATGATGGTTGGAACAAACGCAACAAAAATGAAAAGCCCTTGGTGGCTTCAGAGCCCTGTTGTTACCTACTGGTATCGCTGTAAGGAGCCATTCTAAACTCCTTACAACCATCCAGCAGAATTCATTTCCAGAACAAAGTACATGCCTTGGAACTGCTTGGAAAGCAGTTTAAATTCAGCCAAAAGATACAGTTGTTTCTAGCCCATAAAACCAAAATTCACTTTACTAGCATCAAAGCAAATATAGCCCCATTATTAAAGTGGGGAGAAAGCCACATAAACAATAATATTCAGGGTGCCAGCCAAGGCTGAGAGGGCTTGAGTAACAGAGAATACTACCTAGAATTATGATTTCTTGGACAAAAGCTGCTTGTTTTTTGTATCATAGACATCCTGATGAGGATATGAATGTAAATAAAATACTGGCACACCAGCAATGCAATTACTAAATCAATCAAAATTCATAATAATAACCCAAAATTGGGAGCTTGGTCATTGCCCAGAGATAAGAGACAGAGAAAGAAATACTTGGAAGGGCAGTTACAAGCAGCCCAGAATTCCACTGTCCACTCCCACACGAGCCCAAAGGATTGAATCCACTGAGAGCTGGTGATGGAGAGGGGCAGGAGGAATGTTAACAATCTTCCCCTTTTGACCCACATCAGACTGGGATCACAAAGCAGCTTTGCAGGGATGGAGCCCACAGAAAGGGATCCAGGCCACCCACAGGAAGGTATGCTGAGCTGACACAGACTGATGCAGCTGCATTCTTCTCTCTCTTTTTTTTTCTTGGACCTGTTTGATTTATGATTCAATTAGAACAGCAGACTGTATATCTTATCTTTATATTGAAACATTGCTGTTATCTGTAAGACTTGATAAAAACAGCCTCATTTGGGACTTACTGACCTTCTTATTGCTTGTCCCAGGCTTTTCCAACCACTAAACCAGGTGCAGGTGAACATGTCACAATTTTTCATTCCCTTCCAGAAAGATGGTGTGTCCAATGAATTTCCCTAGAATGCAGGATTAGCTCCTGCAGGAGGACTGCTGGAAAACTGCATCACCCTTCAGACTTGTCCATTGTTTCTGAGTGTGTTTGGCTTGCTGCCTCTGACACCTGGGTTTCCAACACCACAGCACTTATTTATGAAACATTACATCACAGAAATCACAGGCAAGGCTCAACCTATTTACATAACACCTTCTGCAGCAGTGAGACCAGGGAGCAAAGCACCTGCCCTGCTCCCCCTGCTCCCTGCCACAACAACCCTACAGCCCCCATTCTCCCCAGCCACAGCAACAAAACACTTCTAGAAATGTGCTGTGAGCTACGCCCCCAAAATGACTGAGGGCTGCACAGTTTAGCCTGTGCCTGAGGGACAAAGCAAGAACTCCAAGAGCAAGAGTACCTTACTGAATTAAAATCTTCAGAGTGATGACAGAGGGATGGAGGTTTTTTTAGCAGAGCTCAGCAGGAGATTTAATGCACGAAGGGAGGGAGGGGAAAAAATAAAATAACCAGACCAACTAAACAAACAACATGGAAGAGAAGGTTCTCTGCTGTGTAAAGAGTTGGAACTAAGGCACCTGAACGAGATGCTGAAGGCACAAGTTGAGTTCCCAGCTGGGGACATAAGCACCAAGTCTAAGACCAAGCCAGCCCTAAGATCAGCCTTGTGACCTACATATGATCCCAGCTGTAAAAGCTGAACCCCTGCAGTGGTTGCTGTTGTTTTACAGGGCAAATGTTTTCAAGGTGGATGCCTTGTAGGAGGCTCTGGCCTTTTCCTTCATCACTAACTAGTTCCCACCAAAGGCTCCTATCACAGAGTGAGGCTGTCTCATGCATTTGCAAAGTCATGACCTGTGAAATTATTTGCCCTCTCAGACAAATGCATATGTGCTCTCTCTGCAGTATTCTTTGAGCAGGAGCAAGCAGAATCCAGATATAGAGAGGGATAGGAAAGGAAATTGGTTCTGCTATCAGATTTAAAACATTGAATCACACAGATCGTTCACCTGCACAATGGGGTCGTGTCTGTGGCACAATAAGTCATAACTTTCACTAATTTAAAGCCCAGTTAAATTTGAACACAATCTCTTTGTAGCTATTATGCCTAAAATCTCCAACAGCCTCACAAGAGCAAGCCTAGGTGTATGTTATGTTCTCAGTTAAGTGTTGCAAGAGGCTGTTAAGAACATCTCCCATCTATGTCTTCCTTTATCTTACCAATCTTTGTCTACCTTTATCTTCCCACACTTTAAAGAGAACTTGCTCCTCAGTCCCGGGTGATACAGGCACCAGTTTATGTAAAAAGTGCAACCTGGGATGTTGCACAATGCAGTCATATGAGTAGAGACACGGGGTAATAACACAATTACTGTGCCTAAACACCAGTCTCTGCTGATCTTTTCTTACTGGAGTGGCCTAAGATATCTACAAAAAACAAATCCACCAGAACACCAGACAATGCAATTTATCTGTTTGAATAAAACATAAGAATACTCATACAGAGCCCCCCTCTTTTTTTAGGATTCTCAAGAAATTGTTTGCCTTTACAGAACAGCACTGTGGTCACTGGACAGTAAATAATGAATAATTTTTAAGTTTTGAGAAAGTTACTAAACTTATTCATTCCTCTAGTATTCCCCTGAAAGATTATTATAAAGTCAGTACTACTCCTTGTTTGGCCAAGTTAATTAACCTCTCCCTTAATACCATCACATGAGAACTAGTATATGTTACTTTTTAACACTATAGAATACTCACACCTATAATTAGATGCCTTTTTGCTCTTCCTGAATGCAGTATTGATTGTCAGAACAGACCAGCTGACTCTGCCTTTCTGTTCAGTTTTTATTGTACCACAAATACAATTTAAAGAGCACACTGGTGTCACTCGACCTTGCACGCTCCCCCCTCACCACACACTTGAATCATTCTTTACCTCCTCACCCAATATCACACATCAATCCCTAAAACAGCTCCATGAAAGGGTCAGTCCTGCAGTGCAGAAGGAGTCAGCTTCTTGGGATTCCTCCACAAGAGAAACAGAGAACTCCCAGAGAAGAGGGAAGTTGTAAAGAAACAAGGAGGATTCTAATGGCTCAAATGAACTCTCCTCAATAAGCAACACCTGCACCTCCCAGGAGCCTGCCTTTTGTGCTTTTAAAATCACCTGTGGGTTCACATTTAGATCAGATTATCTCAGTGAGAAAAGGCTAAAAAGTAATTATCATTTTTCAACATTGTCAGATCCCTTCTGTGGTGTGACTGGGAGTTCTGGGCTCAGCTCAGTTCAGCAACCTCAAGATTAATTTTCTTGGACCTGAAGCTTAACAGGTGTTCTGAGGAAACTGAATCTGCACTATGTTGGCCAAGGCAGCACTAAACTGTTAAATGGACAGAAACAAGTCTGAAATTACAGGATGGAAAGGAGATTTAAAGTAAAATCTTCCCCATGCACACCCATACCCTCCCCCCCAACAAATGAGGGCAAGAAATAGAAAAGCAGATAATCTTCTAAGAGTGAGACACACGCAACAAAAATCTACAGATTAGTAAACTGGGTCAAAACCAAGTTAGAGCTGTTTGCATAACATATGAAAATGGAGGTTTTCCACCACGAACAGCTTCAGACTTCTAAATTTTAAATTCAGAAGGAAAACAGAGACAGCTGCTTGAACATCCTCCTAGTGCTAAGGAATTCCTCACAAACTACATCATCAGCACCTCAATATAGGAAAAAGCAGAAATTTTGACCCCACAGAAATAAAAGCAGAGAAACTTTTGCTAGTTATTAGGCCAGGATATGGTCATTCATTATCTTGTTGATTTCTGCTTTTTAATAGCAAACTAATTGTCTTGGAAGCTAGAAAATCCATATTCCTTTCTTTAAAAGGCACACATGCTTCAAATATGGTACTAGCAACAACAGCATGCAAAGATCATAAAACTGGCTTGCACCTGTTCAGTGCATGTCATCTGGAAATTACCTTTATTAAAACTCCTTTACAAGTATTTTCCAAAACAGATGGAAAGTATCACAGAGGTTTTAAAACCTAAAAATCCAGTCTCCATGAAGACTCTGGTAAGAAACCAGTTCTCCTACAACATTCATATGCCATCAACTCCTCCATCATCACAGAATGTTACTTCAGATTCCCCTTTCAAAAGGAGCTGTCATCACAGCCTGTTTAAGGTAATAAAGGTAATAATTCTGCAGGGCACTGCAGAAGCTCAGCCAGGCCTGGCTTTAGCAGCAGCTCATGGGGCAAAAGGAAATACTCATGGCTTTGCTATGCAGGGCTCCTTTCATTAGCTCACAGCTTTTTCCAAGCCATGATCAGATAGGATCAATAACACCTCCTGATAAAGCCACGATGCAGCTCCAGATATCATATGGAAAGTTTGAAGAATTTCTCCTCTGAAGGGCACCAAGCTCAGCCTGCCCTTGGAAGAGAACAACTTCCTGAATTTCAGAAAGTGATTGGAGCGTGGTACCCTTTCCTCTCCAAAGAGTCAGTGGGAACTGAAGCTTTAAATGCATTTAAGCTAAGAAATTACAACATCATCAAGTAGCTAAGAGCAGATTCATTTTTGTGGGGTATCCCAGAGGAGTAGAGAAGGAACAGCCACTGCTTCAAGACTATAAACAGGGAGGGTTCTGCTCAAGAGGCTGCTAAAACTGGGCAAGACTGGGAGTGCACAACCATCACATGAACAGTGAGGCAATGAGTGACACAAGCAGCGCCAGGTTTCTCAGAATTTCACAACCATGCTCATAAATACTTTATTGAAGCAATTCTCTTCTCTGTCCTCCTCATCCTCCTCCGAGTTACAGAGCCTGTGACTGCATCCCCATAGCAGGGGCAGCACAAACACACAGTGCAAGCAACTCTGATTTTCCGTGTATTTTATGCACACGGTGATGTAATTCAACAGCTGAGAGAGCAAAAGTACCAGAACCAACCAGCAGGCAGCACATGCAACTCATCAAAAGAGTAGCAAAGTTCTGGCACTTAGTAACTACTGAATGTGACAGTAACAGTTCCTACTACTTTTCCCCCTTCTCCCTAGATTTAAAAAAAAAAAAAAAAAAAAAAACCATTTCCTTTCCCATTTTTTGACCAATTCCAAAAATTTTTCAGAGAAGAAAGGAATGGAATCTAAACTAGCTTTACAAAATGAAAGAAAAAAATGTCTAAAACTATTCTGAAAGATTTGTTTTGGAAGATTCAAGCTTCAAAACTCTCCTTAGGCATGTCAGCATCATAAATAGCTATTTAACACTACATATCAGAAGTCAAGCATAAAACCCACAGAAATATAAAACATTACCCTCATGCCTCTGATTCTACATCACTCCCTGCCTCTGGAAAAAGCTAACAAGTGCCACCAGCTGTTAAAAAAAAAAAATTTGCTTAGGCCAAGTCCTTGTCAAACTCTTTTGAAGAGCTAATGAAACTTTGCCTGATTAAAGATTGCAAATCCATGTTTTTTCAGAATTAATGCAACATACCAGGTCTTATTCTGTCATCCCAAGAGCCATGCCAGCAGAAGCACAAGCACCATTATCAACAGCTTATCACAAACCCTAATGTATATGGGAAATATTCACACCCTAGACAACAGAGAGTGGCAAAAATAACCTTTAACAGGTAATCACCAACTCGATTAGTGTGTCAATAATTTTTACATGGTGTCAAGAGCACTGAATTCTGAGAAACAGAGTATATATGAACAGAACTCCAAGAGTTTGGAGTGGAGAAAAATCAAAACATAAGCTGATAAAAATGTAGGATAAAATCAGAGTAAACAGCAGAGGCAGGAATTTGCTTGTATTGAACAATTGTCTAGAACTGGCTCATGCTACACAGTGAGGGGTTGGGAGGCTTGTTTAGGTTTTTAACTGCAAAACTGCCATTTTTTCCCCCCAGAGTTTTCAATGACTGAATAACTTTTGCATGTATTACTGTTTTTCAGAGCAGCTATGATTGGACTTGCAGTCTCACAGATGACACTTAAGAGCGTACTCTGTGAAATAAACTTTCCACTTTAGCAGTAAATGATTTATTTTTATTGTTATTGATGTGTTAACAACGTGGCTTTCACATTTGGACTGCATTTGGATTTTTTTTTTCTAACCCAATACAACAGCTTGACCACTGTCTCCTCTCTTCCCACAAACACCCCAGTTTTAAACTAAGTGGCAAACAGCATAAAAGTTTTTCATTTCCAAAGTTCAAAGATGCCTTACAAGCTGCAGACTAACCCCAAATTTTCAGTATTTTAAATATATCAAATAGAAACACTTCAGAACAAAACACAGCACTGTAGGTGACCTACAAGCATAATTAACTTCTAGGCATTGACTTGAATAGTACTCACGGTGTTGAGGCCAAGAGCTGTCAAAACAAAAGAACTAAAACAAGAAAGTACATTCTAGTCTTCCTGTCACATTTTAAAAACACGAGCTTCTGAACAAAACATTTCAGAAAACACTGAAGTGAAATAAAGACCAAAGGGCCATCCAAACAATCAACAGCAAAGTTCTGCAAGACTATAAACAACTCTGAATAACAAACTAGTTTCTTTTCTTGTGCCATTAACAATTTGCTCTGCAAAGCCTGGAAATTATCTTAGGAAAAACTGTAACTAGGTTTTTTTTTGTTTAAAAAAAAAAAAAAAAAAAAGGAAAACACTTAGCCACACACAATTACTCGCATGATTTTGTGAATCACTGCATTATAACAGACAGATCTCATTATCTCCAGAAAAACCCATGAGCAATAAAGGATCTGGAAAAGATGGGAGAGGTGACAGGTTTTTCAAAAATGGAAAACCCCAACCTCATCCTCAGGCAGACATCAACAGGGTAACAGCATATGATAGCATGGTTTCATTTGGAACAAAAATCATGCAATGAGCATTAGTCAATTCCCACAGAAATGAGAGAGATTAAAGGTGGCAGAAATATTTTTGTAAGGAACTCACTAACAAACTCTGTGTCAAAGCACATCCCCATTTCCAACACCGAGCATTAACAGTGTCTCAGGACCTCAGCATCTTACCCACCACACAAAAACACACCCTAAGAGTTTAGAGCCTGATCTAACAGTCCTGTCAAACCAGTGGGAAATACACAGCCCTTGATGGTCTGAAGAATCAGAGGACAAAGCTGAGTCTCCACTGATCCTGAGGTTACTCCAATCCAAGATTGTAACACACACAATTAGGAGACTGAGAACAGACACCTTCCTTAAGAATTCTATTCACCTAGCCTAGGTTACAAACCTTTCAGAGAGTAAGTTCTTAAGCTACCCACTTTGTGAACAAGGTGGCATTTTCTCCCTTTATCCTTGAGACAACTTTTGAAAGAGAGGCAAAAATGCCTGGAGCTCTGACACCACAGTAACCAGGGCTGTTCTGGGAACTCTCCTACAAACCCAGGCTCACAAAAAGAAGAGATGCTGGGCAGGGGGAACAGCATCTTGCCCAGCCACAACTTAGAGGGCCTGACTGCCAGAGCAGTGACTTATTTCCAGCTGATCAGTCCTCCTGGGGTGTTAATTTACATTCCATTTCAAAACATGAACACCACACAGATTTGAGACAGAAACATGAGAAACCATAACAATCTACAGTAAAACAGATAATATTCCATCTTCTGTGTCCAGTTATGTGTTTCAAGTACTAGCAAAAGTGGTGTTAAAAGTAGGAAAGTCTAATGATTCAAAAGATAACAACTTTAGGAAAAAAAGAAAAAGAATAGAACTTATTTAGCCTTCATTAACTATAGCTTTAATCTTGAAAGTTTTCAGTTTTAGTTTCAGGAGTTCTGGGCATATAGCCCAAAAAAAGAGGGGTGGGTGAGAGATAATTCAGTTATCATACTTTCCCAATTCCTTTTCAGTAAAATTACTTCTAGTGGAAGAAGTGTCATTTTGGCAGTAACAGGCCAAAATGTGCTCTTTCTTTGCCCCGAGAACACAAATCTTCACAGTTAAAACAGATTATGCCATTTGTGTGCAGTAGGAAGAACGCGGGACCAGCCCACTCACTCCCAACACAAGGCAGCACTTGGGAGAGCAACAAACAGAGAGCGATCACATCGAATACCTGGGGGAGACAAACCACAGCAGCAAAGCTCCTTCACCTGACCCTGGGGCCTCGGTGTGACCTCTGCGGAGGAGGGAAGGCCGGGGAAAAACAATCCCCGGGGCCGCTTGCACCACGGTGAAATGAAGCCCTCAACAGCATCTCCTCTTCACCTGCCCTGCAGCAGCGCTGAAGGTGCTCCATGGGGATGTCCCTGCGCAGCCCTCGGTGTTATCAGGGCAAAGAAAGAGCGCATTTTGCCCTGAGAACACAGGATGCGGGGCAGGCAGGGATTTGGGAGCCTCCAGCCCTCACCTGGGGCGGTTTTCATCCTCCGCCCCGCAAGAACATCGCTGCCTCACGACAGGGTTGAGAAACACAAGCCAGGCAGGCACACAACACACCTGCGCCCCAAAGCGCCCCATTCCCGGCGGAGCGGGGCAGCACCGCGGGTCCCGGGCTGTTTTCGGAGGGGTTCGGCCACCGCTTGTCCCGCAGAGCCCGCGGCCCTCACGGCGGGGCCGGGACGGGCGCACCTGGGCGGGGGCAGAGCCCGCTCCGCTCGCACTGCCCCGCGCCCACCCCGCGCTGCCCCGCAGAGGAGGAGAACGGAGAGAA
>VXBR01008738.1:45766-130683 GCA_013400215.1 Cisticola juncidis
CCTGGTGCCACAAGGCGGGGGCACCCCCGAGTCCGCCCCGCTGGAACACCGGGCGAGCGGCCGCTGCCGGGGGCGCCGGAGGGCCGGGGAGCCCCCTCAGTCACCCGCACCCTCAGGGCGGCTCACCTGGAGACAGCGGCTCTGCCCTGCCCGCCCAGCGCCGCAGGGAGCGGGGGCGGAGAGCTCAGCTGAAGTTTGTTAAACAAAGCTGCAGAGCCAGCGCTGGCGCCCGGGGACTCCGCACGGCCCTTCTGGCTGTTCTCGGTCAGCAGGGCCACAGGTGCCAAGGATTCACTTTAACAAATGCAGAATCGCTCGCAGGTGAGCGGCGGCGGGAGAGCGCATCGGGGCTGCAGCTGCGGGAATCGAGCCGATACCCCCTCAGAACCAGCCTGAGCCTCCGGGGTCAGTGCCCATTTTCCTCCCTCCCCCGGCACGAGAAGAGGGCTGTGCAAACCTCACAGGTGAGATTCTACGGTGAGCAAAGCAGAAGTTAGCTCTGCTTGTAGTTTTTCTCCGTTTAAAAGATGTTTTAATCAATCTCATTAAAACGTGTTTTATCACAGCATTGGGGAAGTATTGTAAAAGCAATTAAGATTACTTTCGTTTTGACTTAAATTACTTAATCTTATCGTTACTTCTCACAAGGCTGTCCTGGTGCATCAATCCCTTTTCCTGTTTTAATTAGAACCCATTTGTAGAGGTGAAACACAACAAATGCTATTAAGCAATAATTTACCTGGAAATATTGGTGATAACAGCTTAATCCAGCTAGCTGTCCTACCGTGGGCCTTAGTGCTGTAGGTGCCATTTACCAAACACGTACCCAGCTGCATAAACTAACTGTGGGTGTTTATACATCTTTGGATACTGTGTAATTAATTGCTTGTCACTCCCTCTCTCATGTAAACTTTTTTCTTTGTATACAGAGCCAAATAAAAATATTTAACCAAAGACCTTGGCTGTGTCTCACACGGCGAAGGTAATTCCCCAGAATGTTTTTATCCCTCTTGTTTTTGGATGTGACTCATTTCCTCAGCCCACTTGGAGAGCTGGGAGCCAGAGGAGATGGGGGGAAAAGGATCAGAAGCTCCTTGTTGGCTAAAAGCAGGCGTGAGGCAGGGCTGATCACGTTCACTGATGGGCAGTGTCAATCAGCAGTTCTGTGGCTGGGTCACACACTTTTTATACAATTCATGTACCACACCATCACTGCACACCATCTTCCATCACTTTTTGGGAAGGGCAATTAGAGAGGCTTAAACTGAATTGCAGATTGAAAAAGAAAATGACACCTTAAGGGGAAAAAATGGTTTACTTGAAATGAAAAGTGGTTTTAAAGTCTACTCGTACAATTGCTAGAAGGAGGAATATTTAAATAAAGTCAAGCATGATGTGTACATGTAAATCCATATTGTATTTCCAGAGGCTTATAAACCTCACTTGTCTCATCTACACTCTCACCTGGAGGAGTACAGCTTTTTTTTTTTTTTTTTTTTGGCAGCTGGAATGATACCTGGAGGGAAGGAAAAGTTGACTTCCCTTACTTCAGGAGAGGTTTCAGGTCAGGCTTCCCTGACAGAGGTTTGGAATTTAAATGTGCTGTTTGCAGTGCATTTGATCTGATCAAGCTCAGTAGTGGGTGGTTGTTGTAAGATGAAAAAGGATCAACAGATAAAACCTGAGGTAAATTGGAAAAAAAAAGGAGTATTATGTGTTGAAGCAGTAATTCCAGGACAGAGATTTTTAATGTTGCTGTCTCCAAGTGAGGAATGCTGCTGATTGAGTGATGCTGCTACCACAGATACGGCCCAACATTTGTGCAGAGCTTCGGGGAATGGGGTTTGTGCCTTGTTCCCTGGAGGGGTGTGCTGCTCTCCAGTCCTCCACACCCACCCCAAAACCAGCCCCTCCAGGCACTGCGTGCCTGCATCCAGGATGAGGGAGCTCCAAGTGTGACCTCGACTGCACCTCCCCTGCTCTCGTGNTGAAGCAGTAATTCCAGGACAGAGATTTTTAATGTTGCTGTCTCCAAGTGAGGAATGCTGCTGATTGAGTGATGCTGCTACCACAGATACGGCCCAACATTTGTGCAGAGCTTCGGGGAATGGGGTTTGTGCCTTGTTCCCTGGAGGGGTGTGCTGCTCTCCAGTCCTCCACACCCACCCCAAAACCAGCCCCTCCAGGCACCAGGGACTGCTTGACTGCATCCAGGCCTGGGGAGCTCCAGGTGTCACCTTGACTGCACCTCCCCTGCTCTCGTGCACCCAAACAGAAGCTAAAATGGCGTTTATTGGGTTATACCATTTTAATTCTTGAATTGTAAGCTAAGTGAAATGCAAAAACTCAAATCAGGAACCAGACACCTGACCTGGGATCAGGAGTGAAAGCTCTGCCCAGCTGACGTTAATGGGAGTTTTGCCAAAGACTTTGGTGGAGCCTGGCTTTTTGTCCAGATGCTCCAAAGAAACAAAAAGAACTTTTTTCCCCCTCTGCCCCAGGTTTGATACATATATGCTGTTCACCTTTCTCATTTAATACAGTTATTAAAATAAAATCCAGGTTGGACATTTGTAGGTATTTCTCTAAAGGTTTATATGAAACCAGCTGTGTGTCCTGTGAGATGGAAGATCGACAGTGACAGTGGAGCATTCCCTACTGTGGGAAAGGACTTTGGCAAAGCCAGAGCTGGGGGAAGATCTCAGCCCTGCAGTGACAGGTTTCAGCCCCTGGAGGCCACCCCAAAAAGCTCAGCAGGGACTCAGTGCACTCCTCTGCTCCCTCCCACAAGGTCCCCACACTCTCCCCTCACTCCTCTTTGCGTGCTGTGAGGTTCATTGTAGAACTTTTCCTGATTTTAAGCTGAGTTTTCCTCCAGGAAGGAACAAATCCATGAATAACCAGTGACCATGAATAACCAGTTCTTCTGTTTACATCTCCTTATTTGAAATGAAGGGATGGTTTATATTTTTATTGCCATCATATCAATATTTGGGATACTCAGGTAAAGTGATTTAGTGCAGGTTGCAAAAAAACCCCTTTAAAATAATTTGAACCTAAACTGAAGTACTTTTAAGTGCATTTAAAATATTTATATTAATGCTGCGAGGAGACACTGACAATTTAATTACTTTTTCTAAGCAGCTTCAATCCTTTTATTTTCAAACAGTTCTCAGGAGCTTTTTGTTTTCTGGCATCCCATCAAAATGCTAATGCAGAAGGAGAGCAGCAGAGAAATTGTCCATGTTTCATGATAGTGGGAACTGTCCCGCAAAATGAGAGATTTAACTGGTTAAATGTATCATCTGAGATATGCATTAGAGATATTATCCCTCTAATGTTATCTTGCATTCCCAAGTGGTAGTACATCTCTCCTACTGTACTTTTGCTTTTGTCATGTTAACAAAATAATCTTTGAGTTTTAATAAATGTTAAAAGAAGCCAATCAATGTTTATATTTATCTGCTTTTGAGCACAGTGAACACAACCTATCTTAGATGCTCTCATTAGTATTCACAAACCAGTTGACCTTTTTAGTCCCATCATTATGTAAAAAACAGAATACACTTTTTCTCTTCCTTACAGTGAGGTCATTGCTGAGGAGAATATGATTAATATACGACAGACAAGCTGATATTGACTCTTGCAGCTGCCCTCTGCTCAGCAGAAAAGGAGCTGTTCAGAGCATTGCATGGTTCCCAGCCATGAATACAACTGTAATGCCATAATCCCAGCTCAGCATTGTCAGGCTGATCCCATGGGCCTTGCACCAGCAGCGCTGCAGTTCAGGCAAGTGGAAATCCGGGATGCCAAAGATTTAACACATGTACCCCTTGGTCATTCATAGAAATGAAATGTAATTAACAATGTGTTGTCACAGAAGACATAGATTATTTGCTGATTGCCTTGGAGTTTTCCCTCAGTTCTGTATTTCACTGTGTTTTGCTGTACAGGGGAGCAGCAGTCCCAGGGATTCCCACATGTATCCATCTGTGACTCAGTTGTCAGCGGGCTCACTGCTGCTGCTCCTTCAAGCAGAACAGAAAATCCCTTCAAACACAAAAGTCACAGCAAATGTACTTGCATCATTAGGTCCTGCCACATCCAAAGCAATGATCGACCAAGACAAGCACTGTCCAGCCAGAAAGGAGATGTGGTTTATATCCTGAGGATACACAGACAAAAAGAGGGAGGGAAGTGCAAGGCAACTGTCAGGCTGATGTTTGACAGATTAATGCCATGTCGAGTCTATACCTACACGCACTTTGCCTCCTAAGCAAGGGAGAGAGGGCACAGGCTGAGGGCAAGGCAGCCTCTGCTGCTCCCAGAGGAGACCACAGCTCACAACCTCACTCTCCATGGCTCTGAGGTGTTGGCATGGCCATCAGCCCACCCAACACGGAGAGCACAGCTCAGTCCCTGGGCTGCTTACCTGAGAAAGCCAGTACAGCCTGGCCCTGAGGCACAGGGGCTGACACAAAGCAGGAGCAGTGATGCTGGGCTTTGAGTGCAACAGCTATCAGACAGATCTCAAAGCCATCCACCTTCCAGATCTTTTCTAAAGGTATCAGAAAAAGCTACACTTGTCACCTTAGATGCTGACCAATGACCTCAGATCACAGCAATGTGTGCAGCTGGCTGATGGAGAATCCCCTCACATGTGAAACAAGTGGAGTTCTTCACAAGAGAGAGCTGCTCTTCAAGCAGCTTTCCTTCTGGTGCCTCCTGGTCCTTCCCACTCAAAGCCCATGACACCATGGGGTGTATGGAAAAAGATGTATTCTCAAAGAGTTTGAAAATTCAGCAGCACTCTGAGAATGAACAGTTGGTGTCCAGCAGGAAGGACAGTCTGAGCCCAGCTAAGGCTTTATATTAAATGCGTATATTTAAACTAAAGCTAAAAAAAAGACCCCACTTTCAAGAAAATTCAGTGTATTCTGAATCAGTGTATTCTGTATCAGTGATCAGAGATCAGTGTATTCAGTTATTTCAGACAGTATATTTTATGTATAATCTCCCTATATTTAAATATAACTTAGAATAATTTATAGTACTGAATAATTACGATACCACCACCAACCCCCGTAAACTAACTAGGGTCACCATATGTCTGGGACTTCCAAGACATGCTTTCTTTTCCTCTGAAGGAAAGTTGGACTTTGGCCACCTACCTAGGCAAGGACTAGTCCAGCAGCAGTAGCTCCAGCATCTTGCTAGAAACAATTCCCCCAAAGCTGCTGAGCACACTGACAGGGCTACCAGGGCAGAGCCAGGCTTGAGGAATGTGTCCCCCACTCTGAGTTGTGCAGTTGATCCACATTGATCTGGGCATTGCTGTGCCCAGACTGTCCTGGCTGCTTTGGACTTGTTACACACACAGGGCAGAAATTCTCTGTCACTGGTCAGGGCAGAGCACATCAGGCTCTTTTCCTGTGAATTGCACAAGATGTGAGGCCGTGTTCCCATATGGAATTTCCCAGACACACAAAAAGCCTTGTTCTAGGCAGGTAAATCCCCAGCAAGTGGTGGGAATGCAGGATTCAAAGTAAACAGAGAGCTGCGAGCATGTGCACCATATGCTGCCAAAATTCCCCGCGAGGGAGGGGAAAGTGGAGGGGCTTTACCCCTGATCACACTCGGGGGAGGAGTTGGACGGGCTGCCTCTCACCTCGGCCATGGGGTAGGGATGAGAAGAAGGAGGTGCACCATAAATAGTCCTGCCTCCTGGAATCACTGTCCCAAAGAAATGCTTTAAGGGAGAAGCTGCATGGTTTTGTTCACAGCACCCTGCCCTGCTCACATTTAAGACAAGCAGCAAAGCCATCCTTCAAGAACATTGTAAACCAAGTGCATTGAAGTAATTAAAAAAGGCAATAACATCAGCAGTGTGAAGTGGTGCCTGTGTCTCACCCCCTGCAGGGGCTGTAGGATTCCACGGGATCCACAGTGAAACTGTCCTGCAGGGGAAAGACTTGGAAAACTAGAAGCGCGTGACCTTCGCTAATCTGTTTAGCATTTCAGTTTCTCAGTAACAAAAATTTGTTTGGAGTAGTATTTTCCCAGGCTTTTTGTTAACTGGTGTACTGTATACCACTTTGCTGGGTAGCTGTGGAGGAGGTTGCAGTTGGAAGAGCCCACAGGTGCCTCTCTCATTACATCCCCCAGCCTTCTTTCAGAAGCTGGGATAGCACAGGGACTAATCTTTCCTAATCTGGGAGGAGGGATGCAGAACTTTAATTTGCCTACAGACACATGCCCCAGCTTCTGGGGAATTAAGTTACCTGATGACCTTTTGTTAAGGCCTTAAAGGCAGCTCCCAAGGCCACAGTAGCACTTCCCGGATCAGCACCCATGCAGCCAGAAATAATGAATTCATACTGTGGCCGGTCACGGCATCTAAATCAAACAGACTTGATTAAAAGGAGAAGCTGCAGCCAACGCCTAGCCCGGTCCAAACACGATTACACGATTATACTCCTCAAACCATGCCAACAGCCCGAAGTGCTATCCCAGTGGTACCCAGCGTCCAGTGAAGAGATAAAAAGTTGATCAAGCAACTGGAGCGAGGAGGAGAAGCTGGAGGAGCCGGGGCTGTCCAGCCTGGAGCAGAGAGAGCAGAGAGGGAACATCATCCCTGTCTGAGGGAGGGCTCGGAGCAGGGTCCAGCAATGGCACAAGAGGAATGGGCACGAACTAATACTCGGGAGTTCCACCAGAACACGAGGAAGAACTTTACTGTGCGGTGGTCGAGCGCTGGGAGAGATTGTGCACAGAGGATGTGGAGTCCCACTCCCTGGAGATATTCCAGAACCGTCTGGGCTCGATCCTGTGCCATATGCTCTGGGACGGCCCTGCATGAGCAGAGAGGCGGGACCAGGTGACCCAGGGGTGTCCCTTGCAGGCTGACCCGTTCCGTGATTCCGGGATCCTGGCCACTCCGCCCAGTGCCGCCGTCCCAGCGCCCCCGTGTCACCGGCTCTGGGCTGCGGAACGACCCGCCCGCCCTGCCAGCCTGCCTCCACTCTCGCCATCTGCGAACCAAGGGGGCGCCCGCTGCATCCTCTGCTTGCCGCGCCCGGCCACGCAGCCATTTGTGTACTTCTCCGCCTCGCGGCGCCGAAGGCCGCCCTTGGGGCCTCGCTTTGGCGCGGAGCGCGCTGATTGGCCGCTTTGAACGGACCCGGCGCGGCGCCATTGGCGGAGCGCGGCGGGCGGCCGGTTCGAATGCGCGGCGGCCNCCGGTCCCGCTGTGCGGGGCTCTCACCCAGTGACACCCGGGCCAGTGTTCCGGCTTGGCGAGCACCTGGTGCCCGCATTTTTACATGGTGGTATTCCTGTCTGTTTCGAGCTCATTCTTCCGGAGTGAGTAGTTAGGTAAAAATGTTGAGTAGGGTGCACTTTTTTCAGTTCCCTGGAAGAGCTTTTTCCAATGATTTGTTTTTTAACTTTTTCTTTTCTCCTTGGAATCCTTGCCCACTCGTACTTTGGGGTGTAGTTTTCCTAGCTGGAATTCTGAATAAATATATTCTGTGTGTTTGGTGATGAGAACATTAACGTGTATCACATTACATCTTAAATATGTGAGGCACAACTCGCTTCTAAAAACTTGGCATAGGTTCAGTGACTTGTCTGTTCAGGGCAGCAACTGTTCACCCTCATTTCCTTTTTTCTTTTTTTTTCGTGTCCATTTCAAGGATAACCACAACAATGGATGATTACACGAAAATCGAGAAGATTGGGGAAGGTAAGTATGGGGAACAGTGAGCTTTTAAATGCTGCACAGTTAGAGATATGAAGTGTCCCAGAAGCTATGTGCACTGTGCCTGTTACAGGAGTCACTGAGATTCAACCAAATGGCTAAATAATGGCTAAATAAGCTGTGGCCTTAGTTACTGTGGTACTAATCCATATCTGTAAAAGCTTTCAGCCTGCCCCCTTTTTTTCAAAGTGACACGGTCTCTTTAAAACAACTGACCAGTGTTGAAAAGTGTCTGCCTTCAATTTGATGGCTAATGCTGTAACATCCCTCCAAAAGGGAGAAAAAATACATTTTAAGTCCTGACACCTGCTTACATTTTAGGAAGCTCCCTCTTTTCTCTGAGTATGAACTTAACATCTGCCCCCGAAGCTGTGCAATGTGTTGTTTTGCTTGAAGCTGCTGGTAGGGAGTAATATTTTCTGGATTCTGCTCTGATTGTATATGGGCAGTATGGGTGTCAAGGGAAAGCAAGATGGAGATGGAGCTCTGTGGAGAAGGGAATTTTTAATAATTACTTTACACTGAGGCACTGAGAAGATGGCTTCAATGCCAATGTTAGTCACAACCCCCGTTACTGGAAATGCAGCCTGTGTGTTTTATAACACATAACACAAGGTTCTGGCCTTGTGTAGATTTGAGAAGTTGGAGTACATTGCGCTGAGATTGCACACTCTGAGGCAATGGCAAGAGGTGTGCTTGGATCTTGCAACAAAGCAATTTATTTGCTTTGTAACCAAAGCCTCATGTGTGAGTCCTTCTGTAATAAACTACTTGGGGCTTCATGTGAGGGATTAATGTTACAAGAAGGGTAAAAAGAGAAGACTTACATTGTCTTGGTTTGAGGGTTCTCCTTCTGTGAACCCTGATGATTAAAATGCATTGACTTGAGATTTATTATTGGTTCCAATTTCACTTCCTGCTGAGACCCACATCTCTAGCCTCTCCCCTGCACTGGGGATTGTTCCAGAGGTATTTCTACAGCTCACACCCATGGCTGCATCTCAGGCTGCAGAAGGAGCACTGCTTCCATTTGCAACTAAACCTTTGGCATTTTAACGTGATGTATCAATGGCAACATCATAATCCTTTATGATGATGCCTGACAGTTAGTCAACTTGAAATTCAATAGTGTCTAATTTTATAAGTACGTTTCCCAAATATTCACCTTTCATACTTAGCCTTCTAAGTCTCCTGTCCTAACAGATGCTACACATTATGGGTGGCATGCTTTAAACAAACAGAAATATTGCTCAGTCCAACTCCACAGCTAAGTAGTGGCTTGTAATCTAAACCAATGCTCCATTTGTGAGGACCTTGCCTACATTAGCAGCTCGTGTTTGCAATAACTTACCTGAAGCCAGTACTCCTGTATTTGTTTCACTGTCTTTTTGTTCAGGTACCTATGGTGTTGTGTATAAAGGTCGGCACAAAACCACAGGCCAAGTGGTTGCAATGAAGAAAATACGTCTAGAAAGTGAGGAGGAAGGTGTTCCAAGTACTGCTATCCGAGAAATTTCTTTATTAAAAGAGCTGAATCATCCCAATATAGTCTGGTATGCATATACTGGTATTTAGCTAAACTCTTGGAAGGGCACTAGCTCCCATCACATCATAAGTTATTTTTCCCCTCGTGAGGTGAGAAGGCCTCTGCTTAATACAGTGTCTGCTTTGCAACAAATAGTTTAAATTCCATATTTATGCCAGTTTTCTAATTAAGCCTTCCTCATGCCACCTCTTGTTGTTCCAGGAATCTACACTGTTAATTTAGAAATTTCTGTAAATTCCTTTCAGAGAAGTTATTGTGAGAATGGAGGCAGCATACCTCATGAAAACTGGCAGAAGTTGTTCAGGCAGTCTCAGAAGTTTATTTACCACCTTGGAATAGACATTTGACCTAAGTGTTCTGAGGTTCCTCCCTGCTGCTCTGTAGCAGGAATTTGGATGTGTTTCGATGCTGTCATAGCTGGCACACCTGAGCTATGAGTGAAACTTGCATCAGTGTCTATTTGACATGTAAAAATGATTGCAGCTGTTGCCTTCAGTGCAAAATATTTGCTCTTTTATGCAGCAAAATACTTGATATTTAAAGTGCCTTAAAACTGGCCAAGTTGCAGCCAGGTAGTGTCTCAATGTATGTATGGTTGGCTTCAGGATCCCCTACACTGTAAGGATAAGCAGTTATTTTATAATGTATGCAGATCGTGCTGTGTCTATTGGATTCTGATTAAATGTTGGCTTAAACCCTCCCAGTAATTCAAGCTCTGCTGTGACAGGCCAGCTTCAGAAAAGCTAGGCACCAACAGCCACAGGTGGAGATTTTTAACAGCAATTTTTTCTTCAGACTCCTGTGTCTGATTTAAGAGAATATAAGTTTAAGAGGAAGCATACAGGCTTCATTTCACTTTGACATTATTTCAGTTACACTTGATTTTCCAGGTGACAGTATAACTCACTAGGTCAGTTGAAGACTTTTAAGACTTCCATAATAAGAACCTGGAAATATCAGCTTGTATCCCTGTTGAGAGAGGAAATAGGAATTCATGCATTTTGCAGTGGTAGTAATTGTATACTCAATTTTCAGTCTTCAGGATGTTCTCATGCAGGATTCAAGGCTGTACCTCGTTTTTGAATTCCTTTCCATGGATCTCAAGAAATATTTGGATAGTATTCCATCTGGCCAGTATTTGGAGCGTTCACGTGTTAAGGTAATGAGGACAATTTCTTAACCTAAGAGGGAATTTAATTTAAAGATGACCTACTAAGCCATCAGCAGCTCTTATTTTCAGTATAATAAACTCCTTGAGGAGAAATGAAAGGTTAAATAAGCAGCTGTAGATAATAAGATGAATGTGAGCTTTGCTTTCAAATGCCACTTGAAAGTCTTTTAATTGAGATTAAACTGCCTTAAACTAATCTTCAGAATTAATTTGTGTAGCTTTTTGATCGATATAAACTCAATATCTGCAATGCTTTGGGTCTCTGTTTTCTGCTGCTGTGGGGAGAGCTAATGAAGGGAGCCCCTTTGTGTTGCAGGACACATTGCCATGTACTAAAGGCAACTCTTTCTTTCCTCCAATTTAGAGTTACCTGTACCAGATTTTGCAAGGGATTGTCTTCTGCCACTCAAGAAGAGTTCTGCACAGAGACTTGAAACCTCAGAATCTCCTGATCGATGACAAGGGGGTGATAAAACTGGCAGACTTCGGATTGGCCCGAGCCTTTGGAATTCCAGTGCGGGTCTACACCCATGAAGTGAGTTGGGACATACTTGTGGTGGTTTGGATAGTGCACACTTGCTTCCTGCTGAGAACTGATTCTGAAACAGCTAAAAAAGAATCAGTTATTTCAACCTTTTTCAAGCCATAAGCTAATAAAACTATCAAAAAGTCACGTTTTGTTTTCCAAAACAGTTTTCTGCCTCTTTGAGTGTGGTTTCAGTCTAAGGTTACAAAGTGTTGGAGTCCCACTCACAGTGAGTGAGATGGATTCAGACTTGTTGCTCACTGTCTCATAAATGTGTTTTTGCTTTGCAAAGCATTTGGGTTTGAGGGGTTTTGTGGCTGGGTGCCAAAGGATTCCTGATCTTAGGGAAGTTGTGCAAGGCAGCTGCTTTTCTTGAAGTAGAAGCTACTGCAATGGAGTTGGTTTGTCTACAAATGAAGTTTGAAACTAGTATTACACTTTCACTAAAACTTCTAGTACTGGCTATTTTTAGCAAAAACCTGAGTGCTGCTCAATAACCAATGAGCTGTTGTTCTTGCAGTCAGTTAAAGGATTTGATTCCCCAAACTCAACCTTGGCTTGTTCCCCAGGTGGTGACGCTGTGGTACAGGTCTCCAGAGGTGCTGCTGGGCTCCTCTCGTTACTCCACTCCTGTAGACATCTGGAGCATAGGGACCATATTTGCTGAGCTGGCAACTAAAAAGCCACTTTTCCATGGGGATTCAGAGATTGACCAGATCTTCAGAATCTTCAGGTATGTAAGGCTGAACCTTTCCTTGCATCCTGTGTGGCACCACACAACAGTTGTGTGGTGTAATTAAAAGTGTAATAGCACATACCAGGTTTCAGACTAAACTGCTTAATATTTTGCTTACACTTGCACAGGGCTTTAGGGACCCCCAACAATGAGGTATGGCCTGAGGTGGAATCCCTGCAAGATTATAAAAACACATTCCCAAAATGGAAACCTGTCAGCCTTGAAACACATGTCAAAAACTTGGATAAAGATGGACTTGATCTGCTGGCTGTAAGTAGTCTGTCCTGAACTGCTGATTAAGAAACTGAGTGGGCTGTTTGAAACACTTCAGAATACACAAAGAAGGAAAATGTGGAGGTCTTCAAGCTCTCAGCAGTGGTATGAGCCTTCATTCTTGTAGAGCTGGCACCTTGTGTGACATCCACTCCTTTACAAGTAATAGCAGACTATTTTTCACATGAAGCAATTATGCCTCAGCTTTTTTATAATAATGAGCCAGGTACACCTTGAAAGTGAGGATGAGTCTGTACAAAGAGGTTTGAGTGAAGGCTTCTGCCCATAAAGTAGCTGTCACCTTTGTGCTGCCAGCACCAGTTGTGATGTGGCTGTATTGGCTGCTGAGCCAGCTGGAAATGTTTATTTTATGGTAGCATGTGGATTAATCTTGGTGGGCTCATCTTGGTTAAACTTTCCTGGTGGTCTTCAATGAATAAACAAGGATAGAAACAGCTGAATGTATTGATGAGCTGAGACAAGAAACTTATGTTCAAGTCTGTCTCAATTGCCCTTAAATTTTGAGTTAAATGGTTTTGGCTGTGGTGTATTAACTTTTAATTGGTGTCTTTTGTGTCTAGTGTGAGTTTCTTTTGGTTCTGTGGCCAGGCAGTTAAACTACCACACCAGGCTTTTAATTGGCCAGCTCTTCATCAGTCTTTTCCATTTAGTGCTCTTCCAGCTCACGTGCTGCCACTGTGGGCTGATTTAAATCCCATTTTAATTGTGCTCTTCAATGTCCTGGGGTTTAATAACTGACCTTGGTTGTTCCAAAGCTGCACTTGCACAGTGCACACCCAGATTTGGGGCTGTGGGTTGGGTGCTCTGTGTGTGTCAGGACAAGCTGGCACTTGGGAGCCCCTTGCACAGCAGTGCCCTGCACCTGCCTCAGGGCTGTGAGCAGGCACCAAGCAGGGCATTACCCCTGGGGTGAAGTGGCAGAATATCTGAACAAAGCAGTGTTACCCAAAATGCCCAAATGGTCACAGGTACTCACAGTTTTTTGTGAGGGACAGAGCCTCAGTTCACACTGGCAGCCTGAACATTTGTTGTCCTGGATAGCTCTGAACCTTGCAGCACATTTGTGTTACAGAGATAAGACCCCCGACAGCATCTTTATTAAATCAGTTTGGAATAGAATTGTTGTTGACTGTATTTACAAACTAAAATCAATGGAACAGGCAGGAGAATCTTGTTGGAACAGCTGTATGAAAAGGACCTGCCAAGGGCTCATCTGAGCTTATGTGGGGCTTCACTGTTTGAAGCCAATGGTTGGGGCTGCTGCTACTAAAGGCAAAAAAAAAAGTACAAGTTCTTCATGATGTTAACAGAACTCTAGTCTCAAAGCATATTAAATTCTCGAAAGTCTTGTACAGTTCTGCCTTAATCAGTGTTGACATTTTAGTTTCCTGCTAGTGCCTGCTGACAGTGGTATTCCTGACTGGAATCTCTTTAAGTTTCCTATGTCACTTTTAAGCGTTTTAAACCTGCAATATAAATTTAAAGGCAACAAAACTGAATAGTTCCTTCTAGAGCACAAGCTCAGATATGTCAATGAAAATGTTTTAATGTTGTTTTTTTTTTTTTTCTCTATACTATTGCAGATGAAATCTGTATCTAAAAGAGCTGTCTCTGAAAATGTCTTAACACAAAGATGTGTAATTCAAATTGCATGAGTGAGGCTGTGAGTGTAAGACCCTCATAAGCTAAATTACTTCTATGGGCCAGCATTTCAAAGCACTTGATGGCTGTCCTGAAAAACTGAATTATCAGGACAGTAGGTGCCAGGAAAAACCAATGTTCCAGACTGCTCAGAGACGTTTCCTTCACTTACTGAATCGATTGGTGTAGTCTCAGTGTCACAGCATCCCTTTTTCAGAGAAATTTCCCTCTGAATCAATTTGGAGAGAACCTTTGATATCAGAATTAACTACAGGACACTGCTCTGGGTACAGGTGAAATTGGACAGCAAAGGTTAGATTGAGAGGCAGCGTTGCATTTGGCAGGAGTTCAGAGAATATAAATGCAAATTCAGTGGTTTAAATTGACTTGGAAGACTCCCTGTAGAATGAAGTGTAAAGATAGTTAAATGTCAAGACTGAATACTGGGCAGAGTAATACTGGTTAAGTTTTATTCTGGAAGACAGATTTGTTATGCAGACAGGGGGAGAGGCAGCTGGTGGAATCCTGATTACTTGAATTTGAAATGGTCTGTCCTGTTTTGCTCATTTTGGGTCTAGTAATAAACTGCTGAATGCTTCCTTCCTTTTTTGACCCCTCATATGATATAAGCTATAGATACCTTTTTTTAATGGCTAGAAAAACAAATTTCTTCCTCGTTTAGAAACTTTTGGGGATTATTTTAATGGCTGTGACGTCCCCTCTTTTTGCTCTTACCACCTTTATTGAGGTATTCAAGTGAAGTATTTTGTTGCAAAGAGACTCCAGTTTTAACTGTTTTCTTCAGTTCTACCTGTTTATTGGCTACTTTCCAATTTGGATTTTGAAACTGAGTGAGCATTCCCTTATTTTAATTGTAAAGTCACCAACCTGAGCAGAAGCAATTTGACATCACTTTGTTCAATGTCAGTAACAAAACAGTGTAAGACCACTTGTCCTTGGAAACATTTTGGGCTTTAACAGCCTAAAGCTTTTGAATTTCCCTCAATAAGAAGCTGACAGCGATTGCTGCTTGGTGCCTAGTTCTGGATTTAGCTCAGTAGATGTTGTAACCAGACAGGCAAGGGCTTGGTTATTGAACAGGGGGATAAAGAGGATTCTTCATTTTCTGAGATGTTATGCACTGCTACTGACTCGTAGGGGAAGTAACCAGGAGAGCACAGAACAAAGGGGGAAAATGTCTTTATAGTTACTTTATTATTATTGTTATTATGCTTAAATATCTATCTATTTAACATGATTTTACTTCACATTTCATGAGGAAGTAAATGTGTTTCTTTTTTCTTCCAGAAAATGTTGATTTATGATCCTGCAAAAAGGATTTCTGGCAAAATGGCCTTGAACCATCCATATTTTGATGACTTGGACAAATCCACTCTTCCTGCTAGTCTGATTAAGAAATAGACCCTTGGACTAAATTATCCAGAGTGAAATAATTGTGATTACTTTTACTCTCCAGTCTGTAATTTCTATGTCTGTCTTTTTGCTCTTAAGATTTGCTGTATTCAGTTTGTTTTTGTTTAAGTGTTATCTAAATGTAAATATTAACCTGTTAGTGCTGAGTTAAATACAATGCAAATATTGCTGCAATTAATGCAGCCAACTTTCTATAAATAAAGCTTGAACCTCAGTGAAGGACTGAATTTATTTCCATGGCTGCTCTACTGAAGGACTCTTGTTTTCTTTGGAATGCACTGGAAATGCACCAGTTGGCTAAAAAAGCTGCTCACCCAAATTTCTAAATGGTTGTTCCTGATATGAGAGGAAATTCTCAAGTTTGAGATGTTTCAGTGTCATGTCAGTTTTAATTTTATCTTAGCATGGCAATGGATGTGCCAAAGGACATCAACTGTGAGATATGCTGAAGAACAGCAACTGTAAAAAGTGTGTAGATTGTCAAACTGATGTTAAGTTTAAGTTTTTGAAAGTAGCTGCAAATCATTATTTGAGAAAAATCCCTTGCTTTGTTTTTTCATCTTGGAGGCCCAAGAATTTACCAAGGTGTTGGCATGTGAAGTCCTAGGAGTTGTAATCATAAACTGAAATGCCACATGTCTACAGACTTTACCACAATGAAAGCAGAAGCTTTTTAAAGCTCCCTGGCATTTAACTGAACAGGTGAGTGTTGTCAAAAGTTCAAATAAAATTCAAATGTGTACTAATAACAGATAGTGTATTAGTTTTCAATTGCTGCCTGCATTCTTGGCCTTCAGACACATCAGTTAGGGGTGGGCTGTACGTGTAGTTTTATTGGCTCCAGGCTCTGCAGTGCTCCTTTCCTTGCTGCTTAGGGACTGAGGCTTGCAGCACAGTGGGGAGCAGTACTGAAAGTGCTTCAATTTCTAAATCAGGTGTGTGACACTGATCTGAACCCATCCCCAGTGAGGTTTGCAGGAGCCCTGTCCTACAGCTCTGACTCTGGACACTGAAAGCAGTGGAGGTGATGCATCCGTCCAGTTCATCGGCTGTTTATTGTGTCCATGCGTAGCTGAGAGTGTTAGAGCTGGCTTGGTTAACAAGCAGCATGGGGAGAGATAAATGCTGCTTGGGGTGTTACCACTGTTCTCTGCAAGGTGCTTCTTAATCTCCAGGAACACTGGAGCCTTGGCTTAATGGACTCACTTGATAGCAGAGCACTGAGGAGAGGTTTTTTGGAATCATACAGGTAAGTTACCTAATTGAACAGTGGGGAGAAGATTGTGATGGCTGACTCCTTTCTATTAGCACCAGTGAAAGGATTCAGTTTCAAGACAAAGTAGGGACCTAATTTGTCTCCATTTGCATGTGGTAACTTGATACAGGCTTTACAGGCCAAGAGATTTGTAATTGCTGCTGCTAATTGGTTACCTTGGTGTAGAAAAAGGGGAACCTGCCACTAACAGCATTAAAAATCAGAAGCTGAAGTCTTTTCCACACACAGAACATAGACAAGGTTCTGTGTGTGGAAAAGACTTCAGCTGGGCAAACCAAATATTTTGGATAAGCCTTATTTTTGTTGTGTGAGTAACTGGTGTCTGTCTCAGTTTAATGTGATAGGGGGAATGTTTTAGCCTATCTTAACAAACATTTTTAAGCACTAAAATTTCCAAAGAGAGCTTTTCAAACAATTCACTCCAATTCTAGCTGCTGTGACATCACTGTAGCTCTGAAAGAGCCATTATAGTTCTCCCAGTGAAACAGGGGAACACAATCCTGCCTACCTGTTCCTCAGGTGAGATCAGGTGCTGAGTGTCACACTGAGACACCTCACTCACTGTCACAGCTCCACTCTTATCAACAAGGAAAGTTATCAGTGAGACAAATCACTTCCCTTATGGAAAATAACATCACCTGCTCCTGGTAACTGCTGCCTGCACCCACCATGTGGAAGGTTTGTCATGTTCAAGCTTTGGCATCTAAAACTCGATTTTTATTCCAGTGAAAACTGGGTGTGCCCTGCACTTTGGGGATTTAACCCACTGTGTGTGATAATCAGCAGAGCTATTTATTGATACCTATTGCAGTAGCTTTTTTCTGAATGTTTTAAGAACTGGGGACAAAGTTATTTAAAAGCAATGTGCTCTTCTCTAAAATGAAGTTCTGTAATATAATGTTGCATCAATCTTGCCTCTGGTACTATGGCTGCTCAGTATCTTGTTTTCTATTAGAGCACAAGTAAACCCCAGCTGAAGATGATAAACGTAACTTGGTATTTGTCTTGCTTGTTCTCCATACCATTAAAAAGTAATGTAGGTGAAAAAGTTTTGTCTGTACAAAAATAGGACTTTACACAGGATTAAACTGGGGTTTTGGCAGTGGTTTGGGTTTTTTTTTAAGTTGCCAAGTGCTAGTGGGCTGCTGAAGTGTGAGGTAGGAGTAAGTTTCATATTGGTGCAGAGGGGGTGGGAAATCTTCTGGCTGGAGTCAGAAAGAAGACACCTATTCAGTCTGATTGCATTTGCTACAACTAAAATTACTTTAAAACAGCAAAAGCCTGGGAACTGTTCCCATGCTGGTATCTGGGGTTACTTCTGAACAGCCAGTTTTGAACAGCACTATTTCCTTCTTGCCCACAGACCTGCACAAAGGCTCAGCACTACCACTGGTTCTGTTTGATTTTATTTTATATCAGGTTTGTAAAGACGCAGTGGAAATAAGGAAACACTGATATATAGGCCCTATTTTCATTAAGCCTGACTATTTATTCTCCACCAAGCTCCTTGCCTTATTTTCTGACAAGCTGCATCAATTTATGGAGTAATATAAGAATTTCCCATTGCTTTGACCACCAGCTGCTCTGGTTTACATCTGCTGCATCAATGGCTCATTCCAGGTAATGGCTTTTGATTTTGTTCTCACTGCACTCCTGTATAAAGCATTGTCTCCTCATGTGTAAATGTCAGCGGGGTACTGGGTGTTCTCCTCTGTTGTTGGGCATATTTTACTTCAGCCTGGCTGTTTCAATATGTTCTTGTTGTGTTTGAATCAATAGCAGGCTATTGATGCTGCTGCTAACAGATGAATTGAGTGATCCCAAACATGTATCTCCCATACAGGTGGCTGCCTGCCTTTAATGGAAGAATTGGAGGTGAGAGCTGCTCTCTGCAAATTGCTGCAGTGACAGGCATTATGCCCTGGGGAATAATTAGTGGCTTTACAGAAATAGTTATATTCAGTTCTTTGAATTTAATGAAAATCTTTCTGCTGACCTCTGAATGGTTTAGATTAGACTGCTGGGAGGGGTTTTTTAAAAAAAATATTTTCCCCCAACTATTTAAGCAACAACCAATTAAATTCTTAAGAAAGCCTGCACACAACTCACTGAATACCTGGGCGAATGCAAGGCAAAGTGTTTGACTGAGAGCCAAAAGCCGGGATCTGGGTGGTTCCCACCATGGATCCTTGGGCCTCAGGAATGTGTTTTCCCATGACAGCTTGGGCTTGCTTAGCAAGGCCCATGGGCCCTTCTAACCCGAGGGGCTAAAAGAGCTTCCCTCTTTTTCATTTTCACTTTATCTACTGCTTTACTTTGCACAGGACACATTAGCTATCACCTTTCCTGCCAGTTGTTTGACTTCCAGAAGAGGGTGGAGTTTTTGTGTAAAAAAGGAGAGATTTTGTGCCTGTGTCATTAACAGTCCTCACTGCCATGTCCAACCACCCTTCAGTGCTGTTTTTCTCCTCTCTCATCTCATCTATTGCCTTAAGAGGCATCAGAGATGGACTTAGGGCCATTCCCCTTGACAGTGATGAGAGGAAGAACATCCCAGCCTGGCCAAGGGCTGGCCCTGCAGGTCTTGCTTCCAAAGGGGACTAAACAGAACCAGCAGGGTTATCTAACTCCTGAGGGGGTCCCATCTTCACACTTTTATAGAAGAGGGGGGTTCTAAAATGCTCCCAATTGGAGGCATGGGGGATTAAAGGTCAGTCCTTTTCCCCCTGTAGGTTCTCTGAACAGCTTCCTAGGGGCCTGGCAGGCCTTCAGACCCCTGTGGGGATCAGGAAGGATTTAATAATTAAAGGCAGGCAGGGGAAAGACTGTCCCTTAGTGTCCCTCAGTGTCCCTCGTGGTGGGAGCTGCCTTTGGTGGTCCCTCACAGGATCTCAACTTTTTTTTGTGTTATCTCAGAACTCGGTGTGAGCCAGTCCTTGACTTTCTGTGCCTCATTCCAACCCTTTGCCTTGTAAGCTGTGGACAGCAGTGTAAATATTTCACAGCTCTTTGCTGAACTGTGTTTGATCTGGGCTCTGAGCATATAACATCTTGTATAACAAATGTACCTGAGTCCTGTCAATTTTTCTCCCCACAATCCAGATATGTTTCTGAAATATCCATTAACTCACAGGCTGCAAGAAAGGAGGAGGTGGTCCCTTCTCTTAGATTTGTCTTGATCTTTTTTGATTTTAAAACTATCACCTGAGGATGAGGAATTACAACTTCTATTAATTATCTGATCCAGCTCAGAATCTCTTCCTGAGGTGTACTGAAACTACTGAATTCCTGGGAAACTACTCAGCATCCTTTGGTGACAGGCAAAAGGATAAGGAGAAGAACCAAAACAGTGTAGAACATATAAAATTGGCAGATGGGTAAGAAAGCTTAAATTATTTTGTGTTTCTATAAGGAAAAAAGTATTTCTTAAAAGTTGTCAGAGAAATTATAATGAATAGCAAAATAACATTTAAAAGACTTCAGTAAAGTGTAATTTTTTTTTTAAATCACATGGCGTAAATCTGGTACTTTTCCCTAGATCAGTAATTAAATAAGTTTTATTTTCTTTCGTAGTATTTGGGCTTAATATATACATGTATGAAAATTAAAAAATGGAACTGTAGCAAAGATTATTTCTGAAGAGCTGCAACAAGACATGTAAAGTCCGGATGTGTATTTGGGATAAAAGTTCCATTTCCTCATTATTCCTGAGGTTTGTGCTGCCTCTCCCTTGGCCACGAGGTGTCACTCTGGCACCTCGGTACTGGCAGCCAGGCAGGGGGCAGGGAAGAGCAGAAAAACTCTCTCAGACTCTCCTGGCTCCATGAAAAATTGAAGGGTATTTATTTTCTGGTAGGCAGCCAGGCTGAAAATAATATCTGAATTGAAAGCCTTTCATGAAACATCTGGGCAGTTAAATTTTGCAAACTTCAAAGATGTCCAGTACCGTACTGACATACTGATTTCTCTCTTTAGTGAGGAATCACTTAGGCTAATGCACAAAAGCCCCTGTAAAAACCATTTCATGCTGAAATTAATGATCAAAATGACTATGCTTAATAAAGCAGCTATCACAGGAGTGCCAGTCAATATAGTTCAACTACAACAGGCTCGTGATCAGTCTCTCAAATCACTATCAATTGCCCACAGTGGCCAGTTTTGCAGTGGATTTTTTGAGGTCTGCATGCTTAATCTCCTGATTTTCCATTTTGGATTTGATACGTGTGTGCAAAATTGTGCCTGTGGTTTTGTTTTGCAGTCTGTCACTTTTAAGTACCTTTCTTAAGCTTGATTAGATTCTCTGCTGGTAAATAACAGTGATAATAAAAATAATAGAGTCACATTTACAGCAGTTGAGAATCTGGTCCTCAGCACTGACTTCAAATATAAGGTCTTATTTTTACTTGTTGATATGTGTTCTCCTAAATGCAAAAGCTAAAAGCAGAACTATGTCAAATCCTTCCTGGATGACTCCATCTGCTCTTAGAGCCATGGGATTATGCAGTCACATGCCTGGTAAAATTCACCCCAGTGCTGGTATATGAGGCATTAGGATTTTCTCCTCTCCTCTCAGTGCACAGAGTGATGTGCAGCTAAATAACCACCGTAAGTTTATAGGAATAATTCTGTCCACTGAGATGGTGAGGCAGAAATGCAAGTGCTAATGTGTAGGAGCTGTACTTTGATAATTATTCTTGGGAATGAAAAAACACACTAATAATTTCCCAGTTCTCATTCAAGTGCTCATTCTATAGTCTAGGTCAAGTTGCATTTTACACATAGTAAAAGATCATAAATAAATGTAAATACACAGCAGGTGTCCCTCTCCTCTGCCATGCAGACCTGTCAGACTACTTGTTCTGGTAAGTAGGGAAAAATACTAAAGCAGCTGCTTTACACTGGAGCAACTTTCAAACATAAGTGAAAATCACACATTACATACCCCTCTCCATAAGTAACATTAATTTCATAGACAGAGATCGAGCACAAAGAAAAAGAAAGTCTTTAGCAGAATCTGTCCTCGACTTAACTCTGAGAGTCCCCATACGTCACTGTTCAACCCTGGAAACCCCAGCCAGGGACTGACTCTGGGATTTAACTCTCCCCAGACCAGAAGCCAGGCTGTGCTCCTCTGCACCAGGAATGCTAAAACCTCGTGTCCAGGAGGTTCAGGATGGCTGCTGCCATGCACTATTAAAACTAGACTTAGTGCCCTTGAAAAAAAAAATAGAGAAATAAGGTAGAGTTTAATTTGCTCTCATGTCAGTAAGAATAAAAAAAAAATAGCTCTGACATTATGGCTTGCTGCAGTGAAAAAATTATACATAGCATTTTATTCATCTATGTAAAATAATTTTTCATGTAATGTTTTCTTAGTTAAGAATACCCCTGACTTAGACAAGTTTATGGATAACAAAAAGCAGTTCTTGTCCAGGTTTTCCCTCCTTTAAGCTTTGAACAAGTATCAACTGTTTTAATTAGCTCTCAACACCTTTATATTGTCATTTGAGCTGGGAGTACTCTGCATACATGTAACAGTTACTTTACACAGGGAGCATTTGCAAAGCAAATGATTGTGTTTGACAGTCTCTCAGCAGCCAAGCAGCATTAAAAAAGGGTTTTGCTTTAGTTCCATTGCTTGTTTGATTTGATTTCTTTAATTCTTAGGATAGGAGTAAATGGCCTTGAAATCCATTTGGTATTTTGAAATATGGAGAGTATCTCCAGCTGGTGAAACCAACAGGCTCAGTGGATGTACCTCCATGCCAAGGGACAATGGACATAGCTGGGAATTTGAACTTTGGTGTTTCTGGCACCATTTCTGCAGTGAGTTTTGTGTGAATGTGGCTGTTTGTCTGGGAGAAGCTAAAGCAAAGTTGCAGGCTCTGGGCCTTCCATTTGTAGATCTCACATGCCAATTTTCCTCCTGAATGTGATTATTATATTTACAACACAACACTCGGCTGAAACTTCAAGAAAACTGGAGACTGGTGTAACCTCCAGCAGAGAGCAAAATAAACACATTCCTGCAGAGTGTTTCTCCATGGCCAGACTCAAATTTCACATCAAACAAATCTAGCAAGTGACAGGTCACAACACATGCCTTTAAAATACCAGAGCAAGGAGAGCTTCTTCAGCAGCAACCAGATAAACAAAACCAACCCCCCAAATTCTGAACAGCCTCAGAGCCTGTTAAGGGCATACCCCAGGCAGGTTTCAGTTCAGCAGCCATCCCACAACCAGCACTGGTTATTCTGCAGTCATTCCTTGTGTTAGGACAGGGATTGTCCTGCTCTCTGGATCTTAAGCCCTGTACTGAACGTGTTCTGTTACTTCAGGTCTCCTGGGGAAAAAAACAACCAAACAAACCAAAACTAACATGCCAGTGCATTAAAATTGTGGCTTGCTAGGACTGAGGAGGAGCACATGACAAGGAATAAGCTTCCAGGCTACCTTGATTTACCAAAGGCATGGTCAAATGGAAAGGTTATTCTGGGACATGACATTACCCTCAAGCAGCTGGCCTAGGTGATATGTGCTGTTAGCCTATGGCAAATGAAAGGTAACCCAAGTTTAGTTCTTACAGAAAATATACTTTTAAAAAACACCCAAGAACCAGCCTGGTCTAAGTAACTGAGCATTCACAATGTTCCCTGACCAGCAGGAAAGTTTCTCACCATCTGGCCCTGTATTTTCAAAATGACAGGCTCAAAGCATTTGCCATAATTTTGACACTGCTTGACTTTGCCTTTTTAATAAACTGGCTTCCAAAGGAAAGATTTTTCTGTTCAGTGAATTCTCTTATAAGGACCCAGAAAGACTTTCACTTATTGAGGAGTTCAAGTCAGCTTTTCAGATTTCACCCCTGGGATTGGGGAACAAGAGCATGGGACTCATGCAGAAGAGTTTCAGGCTGTGGGAGTTATATGCAAGCTGGAGGAATTGTCAGAGTCATAAAGATTTGTCATTAAAGTAAATGAAGGTTTATTATTATTACTTTATTGTTACTATTTTAATAATTTCTGGCTATAAAATTATGAGCTATGTGATCTCAATTGGCCCCATAAGACTTTCTGACCAGATAAATGAGTCAAAGTGAGACATCAATACTGGAGGCTTAATTACCTGTGGCTACATGGGATTATCAGTGTGTCTGCTCTAATTTTAAAAGCTCCTTGTTTCAGAGAAGTGGTCACAGCACCAAGCCTGACAGAGCTCAAGAAGCATTTGGATAATACTCTTGGGCACATGGTGTGATTCTTGGGCATGGTGCTGTGAGGGCCACGAGTTGGACTCAGTGACCCTTGTGCATCCCTTCCAGCTCAGCATATTCTGGGATTCTGTGATTTCAGTCTCTAGGCCTCAGAGGGACTGTGAGATCACAGCCCCACTGTTATAGGGACCAGCTGTACTCGACTGTGGCTTGTCAGCCTGGATCTGCTGGAAGAACACCACCACTGCCTTGTGCAAAGCTCCTCCAAAAATTCCCCACAGTAGCCCCCTGCAAGGCCCAGAGGGGAGGGCAGGAGGCTTGGCTGAGCTGTCCCCAGCTGTGTGCAGGGCCTGGTCCCCCAGGGCTCTCTGCTGATGGGAGCAGGGGGATCCCAGGGCAGAGCTGGGCTCAGGAGGTCACTGCCCCCTGAGCAAACAGGGGCTGGCAGGAGCAGGGGAAGAGAACAGACCCACATCTGTTTTACAAAATACCCATCCCTTTCCTGGCAGGAGGCACCTCCCCTGCAGTAGGGAGGATGACAGCACCAGGAGTGCTTACCTGGGCCACAGAAAGGATTGGCACAGCATCCCCAAGAGCCTCATCATGCTGAGGAAAACAGAAAGCTCCAGAGACTCCCAGAGGGGCCCATCCAAAGCATCCGGGTATCCCCAGTAATTCCTTCATGTATTCAGTCACAGGCACCTATTCCCTGCAAACCCACGGGCTGTACCAAATGCAGTGTGTGTGACAGGGCAGGTACAGCATCAGAGAAAGGCTTCTCCAAGGAGGGGTGAACCTCTCACCTCTGGGGGAGGTGAGGGAGCAGACACAGAGGAGTGTTTGCCTTCTACTGTGAGAAGGACAGCAACACTGAAACACTGAAATCTTTCCTTGGCCTCGATGCCTGATGGAACCAAGGAGGAAAGGCTACATTTGAACAGTTTCAGGAAAATTTCAGCTGCAGACTGAAAGTGAGGCAGCAGCACAAATGAAAGGATTAAACACCTCGATCTCTCATGATCAGCAGAATTCTCTTACCTTGCTTCCTCAAGATCCTCTGAGGAGATGCTCTCTTTGAGATCCAAGCTCCAAATTTCACAGGGCTGTAGCAGATTACTCCACAACAGGAGAACACACCAAAGCTCATGAGTAGGTTTACCTAGATTTCAATATGATGTGAAAATATTTCTCATTAAAACTCTTCTCCTTGCAAAATGAAATAAAGAAGGCATTATTGCACTTAGAAGAACACAATTTCAGCAGAAAAAGATGGATATAACAATTCAAACCTATGCTGAACTTTGTATGTTAAAGCCCAGGGGAGGAGGAAGAGGAGGGGAAGGGCTGCAAAGGCCTCTGGGGAACAGGAGGGCTATAAAAGCTGAAGGAGCAGCAGAGGTGCTCCTTCAGAGTTTGTTGCTGGAGGGCAAGAGAAGAGCTTAGAGCTAAAGGAAGTAGAAGGTAAAATGCTTCACACTTCTTGGGCTTGAATGGATTTTTTTCTTCTGTTATGTACAAAGTGTAAACTGGAAAAGGAGATTTTTATCTTCCAAAACCTATAGGAACCCTTGGCATAAAATTTCCTATCCCGTAGCACTTCAGTGGTTGCCCGTTCTTAGCAGTTTAGGTCTGTGTTTGTTTAACCTGTGTGTTTGCTTGTAGACTGAACTCAGGGTTCCTTACAGCTCCTTCTGTCCAGTTCTGGCATCCAGGACTTCAGCTGGCTGTAAGCCTCCTTCTACTGGTTTCACTGGGGTTGGCTTGTCCTAGTTCATGATACTGGTAAGAAAATAATTGTAAATTCATTTTTGGACTTCAGTCACTGCTCCCTGCTGCTATACTACACTATTGTGCTGGAGAGAGTGAGGTGTTTAATTAAGGAATAAGTAGTAAAACATTTAGTAACTGTAGGGATGAGCTGCCATGTGGGATATCTTGACCACAAATCCCAGCTGGTTGCTCATAGCAGGGCAAATGCTTTGCTCAAAGCTGTAAGAGGGAGTTGGTGTTGCAGCTTTATACAATGAGCGAGGACAAGTGGGTGTGGGGCTCTGTGCAGCTGATGCTTCCAATTAATATCCACAGAGTACTTTTCTATTACTTTTTTCCTATTCAGGGAGGTAATCCACCTACTTCAAAGAGCTGTTGTGCTGCTAAATTAATTAATCTTAGTAATATGCTTTCATAGCACAACCTGTTCTACTGTGGAAAAGTTCATGATCAGCTGCTGCTATTGCTTGAACCAGGCTTCCAACAGCCCATTCAGACTTTAGTTTACCCTCTTAAGATGTTGTAATGCATTTTTTGTTTGGCACGTTTTCCTCTTCTCCTGGCAATCCTCAAAATCCTTAGAAGGAGCAGAACTTGGGATATTATAAGAACCCTTATAATATCCCAAAACAAGAAGGGAGCCTCCTGTTTCTGAGGGAACATGATGCTCTTTCCCAAGCAGGCACTCAGCTCTGTTCTAGCTACCGTGCAAAGGCAGATTTGGTCTGGGGCAGGCTCCAATCCTACAACTCAGCAGAAAACAGAGCCTAGAGGAAGCCATCTGTGCAGGTGGCACTCATCCAGAGGGAAGGGTGTGAAGGGTGTCCTGAACACTCACCTGTGGCTTTCCCTGCAGTGGAGGTCAGAGGGTGATGGCACAAGGGGCAGGACCTGGAGCTGAGTGTGTGCATGAGGCTGGCAAGGACCCTTCTCACTGAGGTGAATCCACTCATGGGGATGATTTTGCATCTGAAACAAGGCCTGGTTTCTCCTCCTGTTTCATCCCATGAACACTTCAGCCTCCTTTAAATATTCTTTTCCTTCCTACCAGTCCCAAAGGCAGTGTCACAGTACTACCAAGTATGCTGAACAGGATGCCAGTGAGGCAGGGCAAGGACAGAAGTTGCTATTCTCCCTGAACTTTAAATCCTCTGAATCTGCCTTTAGGAAAAGCTGTGAGTTTGGTTAACCAGGTTAGTTTAATAACTGTATAATATACTCCACTGACAAATATAGGTGTTCTCTCTAAGGTTTTGGTCTCTATTAAAAACCCTGGTCCTAAGCCTCACATAAACATGGCTCTCAGCTGAACCTGGGCACTTCCCCAAAGGCATTTATGGCAGATCAAGGGATATGATTGAAATCTGTTTATCACCATATCTGGGAGGAGTGTGTTGCCTCTTCATCCTTTCACAAAAAATAGTGAGGCCTGGGCAGTGTGTGATGGCTCTGACTGTGCCTTGCTCTCAGACACTGATGGCACTTGCACAAAACAAGTGTAGCTTTAGCTGTGCTGATGTGAGCACCCCTCCAGCTAGTTTTAATCACACTTGTTTCCCACACCTTACAGTTTACAAAAAGCTTGTATTCCAAGAGAGGGAGGAGAATGTATGGAGAGGAAAGAACCACTTCAGTTTTAAAGGCAGGAGTAGACAGAGCCTAAACTTTTAAAACTATATGTAAGAAACACATGGAAAAACATATGTAACTTAAACTGAGGGCATGAAGTCAGAAAACCCAAGGACAGCAGCTCAGAGGGATGGTTGCAGTTTGCTCTTTAAAGGGTCCTCAGCTACTCTGGACAAAAGTGAGAAGCTCCCACTCCAGGGAAGGTGACAGGCTCTACTGTGTCTGCTGGAGTTGAGAATTGAACTGGTGTGAGTGAAGTGGCAGAAGTCTGCATGTCTGAAGTCTCATTTTTAGGTGAAAAATCGGACTGTGAAAGCAGAAAGCTACAGTAAAAATAAAAACCCACAATGCTGATCCACTAGCCAGGAAAGAACTCATCAGAGACATATAAATACAACTTCACACACTTCAATGTGTAAACCACTCAACAAAATAAATTATGCTATCCTGGCAAAGTAGTAAAAGGCCTTAAGAAAATTGAAAAAGCTTATAGCAATGAAGGATTATTCCCAGTGCAATAGAAGGAATGTGTATCACACTAAGTGATGGTGCTATGTCTGTGAAAATCAGCCAAGTGAGGAAGAAGCAAGGCTGAGGGCAGGCAGAAGCAATGCTGGACACATATTTAATATTTACCTTGGCTCTCTGCAGTCAGCAATGGGCTCAGGGCCACACTTAAAGCAAGACACATCTCCCTCTTTCCCTACTATCATTGCTCTCAGCAGGGCTCTCTTTTGTTAATATGCTACTGTGCAGCTCTAGAACTGGAAACTGGTTAATTCCCAACAGGCAAAAGGGATTCCTAGAGAGCAGGGCAGTGTGGGTGACCCCAGGGATCACAAGGGCTGAATCTACAGCATCACTTGGGGTGCTTGGTTAGGGCAAAATGATTCAAGATTATTTAAAACCCTGGGCAGACACTATTTGTGCTGTGTATGCCCATGTGATTTAGCATAATCCATAACAAAACCCAGCATTCACCAAAGGCCAGATTTCATCATTAAGAGTATTGGGCAGGACTAGTGCGTGTCCCTCCCAGGAGCTGATGCCTGGGTGTGTCTCCTGTGCTCAAAGGGGTGTCTGTTCTGCACTCTTTCAGTCCCACGGTCACTTCATGGATCTGACCTCTTCTGACCTCCTCTTTGGCACACAACAATGTAGGAACAATATTCCAGAAGGATAAATCCCTCTGCTTTCCCTCTTTCCCTTTGTTGGGCTCAATCTGTACTTGCCATCAGGCAGGTGATGAGCTCCTGAACTGACACCCAATAGAAGCCCAGCCTGTACAAATACAGGGGACTCTGCTGCAGCTCAGGGAGGGGAGCAGCAGGTTTGGGTCTTTGTAGTGAGGCAGGAGAGTCCTTAACCCCAATCTCAGCAACAGCCACAAGCAGATGAGCAAAGATCTGCTCTGCCTTGGTTCCTGCTTCTGACAGTGGCCAACAGCAGATGCTCCATGAAATACAAAACAAAGGTAAGCACAAGATGATATTTGGTAGTATATTCCCAGCTTTCAGTGCCTTGGGCCTAAGTTCTGAAGCAGACGTGATGATCTGTATCTGAGAGGTTTCTTCCCTAATGGTTTCTTTTGGGAGCTCTGTAACCTTCCAGCCTGTGTTCCCTGGCAAGAAAGTTGCAACTCAGCTAACACTGGTGTGAAGAGGATTTTTGGTTGTGAATCTGCCCTTTGCTAGTTTCCTTTGATGCCATCAAAGTTGCATGCTAATGGAATGCTTAGTTATTCCCTGAGAGCCTTTCCACCTTCCCTAAGTTTGGGGTTCTCCAGTTTCCACCTCAGGCTGAACACAGCCCTCCAGGTACTGCAGATTCCTGCTTTCTTGGCTGGCTAGGAGGGCTGACTCTTCCTGAGGAGCCTGCTGGCTTCCTACAGTATGCCAGTGCACAGAGAACTCAGAACTGATACAGAGACTGTGCCAGTCTGCCCTCCCTGTGCCCAGTTAAAGCCTTGGCAAAGAATGAGGATGCTCAGGAGATGCCAAGTGCTCATGTCAGATGATTCTACCTTGGTTAGTGCTTTACTCAGATGATGCTAAATCAGAAGATGATGGTGACTGCTGACTGCTGAAGGGACAAGGGGAAAATGTGGTGGCTGGGTTTTACTTGCTAGGAGTTGCAATTGAGGCCAAAAGGGAATTTAAAGAGATCTGTTTTATGTGTCCCTGAAATAAAAGAGCAGATGAAGCAGTCACGAGAGAGCAGTTGAGCCTGTAGCTTACACCTGACAGCCCATTCAAGCACTGATCATGATCATTTGTGCTCCTAAAGGAGAGGAGAGATCAGGGGCACGTCTTGATCATGTGCTTGACCCTGGCACAACCATTCCTGTTTCAGCTCTGCTGAATAATAGAGATAAGAATCCAGAGACCAGTCTGGTACTATCACATTACTGCTTGTAGGTTGGAGACAGATCCACAGCCAAACTCACCAAGATCATGAGACAAACAGCGTGGTTTATTGTGTGGTGTCCCCTTTCCTGGGGGTTCAACACTCCTGGGCTTGGACATCTGATTGTGCAGGGTCTCAGCACTGCCCAGCTCCTGGCCAGTGATGTGTCTGCATTCAGGGTGGAAGGGATTGGCTGGGGTCCTGTTTGAGTCCAAATTCATCCTGTCACTGCTCACCCAGGGACTTGTTTATTTCTAGGCTGATTGAGTTTGGAGTTCTGTTATGGCCAAATTTATCTTTGCAGCTACAGACCAGCTGTGACGGGGTACAACCTCAGATAATCATCCAGGAGGTGCAAAGTGTGCAGGAGTGGTTATGGGCTGTTGTGGATGCTGGACAGCCTGCCAAGATGTGGCTTAGTGAATGTGCAGTAATTCCTCTCAGTGCAGGTGGTGCAGTGAAAGCACACTGAAGTGCTGTGTCTTAACCTGCTGCCATCAATGTCACCTGGATTTATTATTAGCACGTACAACAATAGCATTAGAGGAGCACGTGAACTTTCAGTAGTGGAAGGTGATCAGCAAGAGAGCGTGGAAAGAACCCTGTGGGACAGGGTTCTTAGGTTGCAAAGGAGCTCATGGTTAGGTGGGAAAAGCCTCCCTCTTGCACTGAATTCTTCACCCCAACACTTCTGAAGCAAAGAGATGAGTACTGCTGGGTTGGGCCAAGCATTTGTCTGTCCCTTGCACTGTGTCTGACAGGGCCAACCTGATGCCCAGAGAAACAAAGAACAGCGTGACCAATTAGCCACAGCTCTTCTGCAACCCCCAGCTGTTTGACTTTGGGAATTGCTCAGTCAGGCATGTTTTCCTATGCATTTATTAACTCCCAGTACACTTCTCACCCATGAACCTCTCCAGGTTACCTGGGAACTCAAAGCTCTTCAGCCCTCCAGTGTCATGTGGCAAGTTTTGCAGCCTGACTGCTCTGCATGGGAAGTCTGTCAGGGACTGAAAAACAGTTTAGAAGGGCTGAAAGTGCAGTGGATAAGATTGCTGGATTGCTGTTCAGTGTCTGGGTGCCAGACTTAAGGAAACAATCTTTTGAAGCCCAAGGGGAGGATGTAGGATGCCACTCCCTGGCCCAAGTCTCTGCATCAATGGGCTGGGCAGATGTGCAATGTCAAAACAAAAGCCACGGATCCAGAAGAGAGCAGCAAGGCCATTCAGCCCCCACAGCTGCAGCAAGCTCCTGCCTTTTACAGGTACGTGGCACATGTGCTCCCTGTACCCCCACTCAGTGCAGGGCACAGAACACTTCCTGGAGCCCTGCAGCCCCTACTGCAGTGCCTTGCCAATTAAGTAGCAGAAAAAAATGAAGGTGAATAATTTCATGGATTCTAACAAACTCCCAGACACCAGTCTCCTTGCCCCTCTGTTCAGCTACAGAGCAGCAATCTGTTCTGTTAACAGGAAAATCCTGCCCAGCAATGCCTGCACTGACGTTCAGTCACCTCCTCACCTTCAGACATACTGGAGGCCTAAGCAGAAAGGAAAGCAAGTCTTTAACTTAATTACCCAATTATGTTGAGGTAATCACCCAATAATCTTTGGATACAGTCATTTTTTATTTCCTATTCCTCCTATCTTCTTAACAAATAGCTTCCAGAAAACAAACCTTGCTGTGACTACAGCAAACAAACAAACAGAGCCCCTGAGCAGATAAAAAAACCATTAAGGGCAGATATCAGTCTGCAGCTCCTTACCTTTCCTACCCTGGAGAGCTGAGAAGGGCAGGGCTGTGCAGCTGTGGGAGCTGCAGCACCTGCCAGAGCTGCACTGGGCTCAGCAGGCCAAAAAATCATCTCTTGCTGTCATTGGGCAGCCAAAACGATGGGGAGCCAAGCTGGGGAGGAGCTGCCTCAAGAGAACAGCCTGGAGGAGTCCATGGGAGGTGAGCAGCAAGGGTGTGAGCCTGGCTGAGGCTGTTTCAGTGCTCTTGGCTGTCACACAGACGGCAGGACTGGTGACACTCGATGGCATCCCCTGCCAGCTGATGCAGCTCTCCTGTGCACAGAGCTGTCCTGTTCCTGTGCAAGAGCAGGAAGCATTCACAGAGATCTTTCCACCCCAGAGAGTCCCAGGGGCTCCTCAGAACCCCCCTTTCTTTAGAGTGCCTGTGGGAAAAGGCACCATCATCTGATTTTCAACACATGATGAGATCTGCCAATTATTTAGAAACTCACCCTAGACGCTCTATAATTGAAAAATGTAAATGTGATGCAAAGAGCACAGGGATCCACAAAATTTTACAAGCAGCTGTAATTGAGGGCCCAGGAGAAATATGTAAAGAAATTTCTTTGTAATATGCAGTGCATAACTAATATTTAAAATATTGGATGGTGGAGGCAATCACATCTGATCATGTAGTCAGAATGACCAGCTTATATTTAATGACTAAGATGCAAATTTAATCATATACTCATAAACTTCTAATTGTAGGGGGTTCTTAATAACCTGTGAGGATAATTTGAATACTCAGTACTAATACCTGGAAAGCCATGTAATCCTTATTATACAGCCACAAGTTACAAAAATATTAATCCCAATGGGGACTAAAGAATCCTCTTTTTTTATGTCAAAGGCAAGAAAATTTCCTATGAAAATCTTCACTGTGAAGTGCCATCACCTGGCTGCTTAGCTAAAACTTTAGATAAGTGCAAGGGTGGGGGTGGTGAGACAGCCCTCCCTGCCTCAGACCTGTGCAATACAGAGGGATGGCACCCAGCTTGCTGTTTCTATGTAATGGTGAAGGCTGCTTTTCTTTACAACTGAAAATCAGAGCTGCTGTCTCCAGGGAATATCCCCCTCCCCGTTTAGCAGCTTCAGATGGTACCTGAAATACTCCTGCCCATGCAGACACACAGCTCATGCCTGTGTGTTCAGTCACTCAGTTTGCAAATTTGTTAATTTATATTATTTTTATCTTGAAATCCCTGAACAGGCCAATACCTGGCTGCCACAGAGCTTTGTTCCAGTATCTGCTGCCACTGGGAAGGAAAGTGGCTGGAGATGCTTCCTGTGTTGGGGTAAGGTCCTGATTCTGTATCCTTCAAGGTGGGACAAAAACAATTACATGGTGTCCAGGAGGTGGTACTGGACACCTCTGCAGGCCAAAGGACAGACTGTGGGGTACCAGGGTACAGGAAAGGACTTGAGATGAATTAGCAATTTACTGTAATGTTTCCACTGTAATCTGTGCCCCCATGCTGTGGGGCTGGCATGCAGGACCTGCCTCTTGGGAATGTATGTTGCTCCAGAATATCCCAGTGGGATGTTGTAGCTACCTGGCCTGCTTACAAACCAGCTGCTGGTGAGGCTGAACAATTGTAAAGGAGCCATCACAAGTCTGTTGTCCCATGCTAGGTTCGCCCTGAATCACAGCTTTACCTTTTCAGTTTGGTTTTCTCTCGAGCTGGGATACATTAGCATAACCATTCTTGCCCGTTCTAATGTTCAAATTTTCATCTTAGCCTCCTGCAGCCTTGATCCAAAAGCTTTTCATATTTATACCAGAAATCGAGGTTTTTATGTAAGCAGCAGTGAGGGATTTAGTTTGCATACATAAATATACAATAGTCTCCCTACTCTGGCTGCAGTGAATCCATGGCATGGGTTGTGTTCTCTTAGCTAAGGGCAAAGGCATAAGTTAACTGACAATGAATTATCCTATTGTAGAGCCTTCAGGATGGGGATTATCACTGCCAACACACAGTGTTACCCTGCATGCAGTACACAGAGCTAACTTCTTTGGGAGATGGGAACACAGGCAAGCGATAACGGGGAAATTCATTAGGCAGCCCCTCAAAACCCAAAGTGTGTGTGGAGTGTCTCATCCATTTCAATGGGAACCTTGCCTGCAGGAGAAGTAAACTCATGCAAATGCTCTTAGATCATTTTAATAGACCAAAAATCTAAGGGGATTCAGGAGTGGCAAGCAGACACCTTAAAGACATCTCATTGCACAGTAGTAGTGTGGAATACAACCCACAGTAAATAAATGCTGGCCTATCCAGTGACAAGAGTAGAAAGATTGTGATTTAAGAAAAAGGGACAGAATAGGGGCAAAACTGTAGTTTCATCTGACAAAGCAAATCTCTTCACCAGACTGTAACCCTGAAGTCTGGAAGAATTGAAATATGTCACCATGGAGTTTGTGTACCAAAATTAATCCTATTTAGTACATTAGATCTTTATCTAAACCTCTTTGTACAGAGGATGAGAGACTTGACCTTAGAGAAGGATTTCCAAGATGCCTTCAGTTGTTCTATCAGTGCTTGTTATTTGAACACGGAGAAAAGAAATCCCCCAATTTTACAAATCAAACACTTCTAGGCATAAGCTGTTCTTGAGGGCTGTCTGTAGGCAAGCTGCTGAAGAATTAGGGCAATAAATCACTGTGCTGCTTTTCCTTACTAACCCTCTGTGAGAACCATGCTTTCAGTGCTCAGAAGGGATTTCCAGATTACTCTGTTCTAGTAGGCATCCCTTCTTAACATACCCATATTTTTAGTACTGTCTAGCTTACCTTTGCTTGCTTTGAGGCCTGATCTGACTAAAGGGCTGTGAAGAGCAGGTCTCCAGTGAATGAACTCAGGGAGTTGTGGCTGAAGTCTGGCCACTCCCATCTTACACAACAATTCCATTTCTGGCTTTGGTGGCTACTTGTGGGTAGGAAGCCACAGAAACTGGTCTGTGGTGCAGAGAAAGTTGCTGGCAGAAATTCTGTCTTAAAGAACAAATAGGAAAACATTGTTTTCTAAGAGGTAAGATGAATGAGGCTCCCCAGAAACAGAGACTTCTTAATATTGGTCTTGATACTTTAAAAAGAATACCCTGGAGAGCAATGCTTATGATTTGCTCCTTCCTCCCATGCTACTACTTTTATCATAAACAAGAGAAACATTTTTACACCTGACATCACCACTCCTTTTGAGCCCAATACCTTTACTAATGATAAGTTCAAAGAAATAAAATTTTGCTTCCAAAAGTAAATTAGATATGTAACATTTTCATAAATTAGCACTTGAAAAACAAACACTGCACTGAATGTGCCTACTTTCAGTTGACATTGGCATTGCTTTGTGATTTTTTTTCAAAGCTCTCAACGTGGCATTCTTTGCATGGTATCTGCAAAAATTGTTTAGAAAAGTACAACTTTACACATCTATCAATTAAATAAGCTGCATTCAGGAAGGTGGCTGCTGAGGGTTTGCTAATAGGTAATGAGGAATTCTGTGAGATGGTTGACAACTAAGGCAGTGGGAAAGTGGGGAAAGCAGTGTTTGTACAAATTTTAGAGCATACTGAAAACCTTACAGACATCCTGCTGTTTACCTACATTGTTCCTCCCTGTGTCTGTCATGACCAATTAGTTCCATGTCTCTTGGGTAATATCATGCTAATTAAATATTAGAAACTGTGGGGAAAAGTAGCAAGAGGTTTGTTTTTCTTTTGCTGTGCAGTTTACAGTAAGTGACACACACCAATCTTCCAATACCATACACAAACTCTGTAGGATTTCCTTGTGACATTCCCAACCATAAATCCTAATGTGCTACACAAATATGCAAAAGTTCAGTAAAATTCAATGAATGACAGCACAACTGAATGCTTACAAGCAGCACTAAAAAGGGAAGGGTGCAAGGCAAAATTAAGGCAGTTTCTTCAAAGAGCTAGGAGACAATGTGTAACTAAACCGTTTTATTGACTTTGTTTTCCAAAATAAAAAACACAAAATAGCCACCAAGATTAAAGGCCATAGACAGCATTAACCAAATGAACCAGCCACTTGGTTATAGTAGCTGATAACTAATATAACTGGATATTATTGCATATACCTCAGGTTCATTTATATATCCATTACAGTTTGGCAAGATTACAATCATACAGTAGCTTTGGTTGTGTAAAACCTAGTAGCAATACTTACTTAAAATGTGACTGGTTAACATTTTATGACAACAGCTATTTATCTCAGTCTTGACACGTCCTCTCTCCTTCCATGTTCTTGTCCACATTGTCACTGACCAAGAATTAAGGAGACATATTTGCAACCATCATTTATAGCCCTTCTTTATCACCACGTGGTGATGAATCTCAGAGGGGTAGGAATCTCTCACGTGCTTTCCTCACACAGTTTTGTAGAGCAGCCTCTCCTGTGCTGGGTGGCTCCACCACCCAGCTGTGGTAGCCTCAGCTGAGCATGAGTCCTTGCAGAATGCAAATATGTCGAGGTGTTTATGGCTTTCAGGCCAAAGCCTTTCCTGACCTAGTGCTGGGGGGGTGACTGTACTGCCTTGCCTTTGGATACAGAGAAAAAACCACAGACAAACAAACAAACAAACAGCTTTTCACATTGGTGTGCTGAGCTGCCAGCACAGAACAGTATTAACAAACCTAACACACAATACTACCTTGGTTACAGAGTTGTGCCTGAGACGCTGCACAGATTGCATGTGTGTGTTCTACAGTCTATGTATTGTAGTTTTGGTCTTTTAAAAAATGCTCTCATCCTTACATAATCTAGTGTAACACTGCAGCTTTAGAGTAATGGTTGATAAAAAGTCATACACACAGGCTATTTGGAAAAACTGGAAGCTTTTTCTTGTCTTGCATGACTTGTGCAGAATTCTGCTTTTCTGCCATCAGCCTGCCCCCAGCGTTCTGGGAACATCTACTTCCACAGGAAATATTTCACCTGCTTAAAAATATCCTAAAACTCTCAGTTCCACCTGGGAAGAGCTATAAAAGAATTTGGATCAACCTGAAGTAATCTCGTGTGTGAAGACCCTTCCTCACTTAAAAAATGCTGGAACACAAGATAACATCTACCTGTTTGTGCAGCCCTTTCATTTGCTTGCACTGAAGCAAAAAGGAATTCAGCATGAGGAACGGCTGCATGGTGAAGATCCTGCAGAACAAGGTAACTGCCATGCAGTAATTCAAATGCAAGCAGTGTAACTGCTTTTTGCATTCAGATCCATACCTGTATAAGGATATAAATTAATAAGCCCTTCTAAATGATTTTAGAAATATCCTCTTTGATCTAGACATATAAAACCTCTGAATACCTAGAATGACTAGATTTCACATGGCCCACATAGTCATAATTATTTGTACTTACATGGCAAATATTAGAAATACATTTGCCTGCAGTTGAACAGGTAATTATACTGTCTATTATTCAGCTGAGCAAAGATCAAGCACTCTATATCTTGCAGTTATTGGATCTTATTCTAACCCTTTGCCTTAGAAAGGGGAAATAACCATCTAATTATATTACCAGTGCACAGTACTTAGTTTGAAAAAGACAACCTATAGTAGACAACTAGATTTTTTTCCTAAGATGACTTTTAATGAGATACTCTAAAAGCAGTCTCTTATGACTGAAGATTGTCTATTTCACTGTACTCGCATAGTAAAAATAGTTAAAATCTAATTACAAAGCTGCTACATGGTTATTTTGTGGTCTGTAAAATAAACAGTATCCAGAATTGTATCTGAACAAAATACACTAGACAGTATAAAAATATTTCTCAACTGGAGATTGAAACATTAATGCTGGATTTGGGTTTTGTTGTATAAAAAGTAATGTAATAATGGTTGACATTTATCTGCTTTATCAGTCAAAAATATACATATGACTTCAAGGAGCTGTTCCAGGCTCATTTTCAGTGAGCTTGTGCTTTTGACCCTAGCAATAATAAATGCACACGTGGAACACAGTTTCCTGAAAACCTGAACTATATCTTATTTCTAACAATAAGACTAATTTCTGGCTATGGATTTCCACTTATTTGCTTTGTTCAGGCCACTACAGCAGAGGAATTCCAGAAGCACCACTTCCGCTTTGAATGATGTTTGTTCAGTGCAACATCTTCCTTTTCTCTCTCCTTTTTAACTCGCTGGTAGTGATCTTCTTCCTTTAAATACCACACAGGCGGCCACCGATGCCTCTCAAAATATTCTTGGTTATCTGATTTAAAAGAAACAATAAAAAAATCCCCAAATGTGCCAGTAAGATACACAAATCCCAGAAATGTCTTGCAAAAAGCTAGGCCAGTAATCATTTATTCAGTGTCTACGCTGGCTTGTCTATCAAGGATTCACCCAGTTTCCTCAAATGCCTTAAGTGTAAAAAGACTTTGAAAGTGGTTACACACAAGAGGCATAGTTCACCAAGAACTGTAAAAAGGCAAGGCCTTTACAGAGTGTATTTTTCATTGCAGAGCCTAGAAAGAGCTCTGTTCCTTTTAGCATCACTGAATTAGGTAAAGAACATGATGCTTGCCCAGCCATCAGGCTAATGATTCCGACCTTTCTTTGCAGATAAGAACTCCTGAATGCTGTTCAAGATAGCACAGAGGTTCAGTCTCATGGCTTAGCTACCTGAGCTCATCTTTGCCCTTATGTTTAATCAACTGGGTGGGGAGAAAGAAAGGGAAATGAAAACTGGTGGGAAAGTTGCCCATACCTGAAGATTTAGCTTTGATTTCCTTGCGGTACTTGGAGCAAACGCTGTTGTAATTGGTGCAGATGTAGTGCAAGCACCAAGCTGCCAGCTGGTTAGCATTGTGAAACTGTGAAGAAAAACAAAGAGCTTACTCCATTTCCTGGGGTTATCATTCATTCTGCAGCCCCTATTAACAGCTAAAGCTAGAATGGTCCCAGTAGATGGTACCTGGCTGTGCTCTCCCAGGTGCTCATTCTGACTGCCAGCTCTGATCCTGGGTTATAAACATGAGCTAGGTGCTGACCACACAGGGTATTCTAACAGTAGTTAGAGATATTGCTTCTGTCTCCAACCAGGAGAAGGAAATAAAAGAAAAACTGCCCTTCTTAAGATAAAAATGAAGTGAAGTGAGCTGCTTTCTCTTGGCAGGGATTCAGTTCTGGTTTTGCAACAGGATTGCAGGTATTGCATAGAGGGTCTGGAACAGGGAACTTTGCATGGTGGCCAATTAGTGCTACTTCAAGCCAAACTGCAGCTGACTCACTGTTAGTGTGAAATCAAGAATAATAAAATTTAAACAATATTTTAGCTTGTTCCACTCTATCTGGGAGCCTGCTGCATTTTGGGAAACAGAGGTGTGCAGTTTAACTGTGAGCCGGGGGCTCTGTCTTTTAATTATTTACAAGACTCAAGAAATATCAAAATTCATTTGAACATAAAGAAGATTTGCACATACTCCGAATTATCAGATGAGTGACTTTAAGTAGCCAGTTTAAGTATTCAAGAAATGTTGTCTTTGCAGTACAGGTCTAAATATATCCCCAAGAACTGAATTGAAAGGAATGCAAGAGTCAATCACCATGACAAAGCTGAACAGCTTCATTACATTACTTTTCATGTTAGTGCACCATGGTCATGAGAACACAGAGCTTGGAAGTTCTACAATCAAGACAAACTAAAATATATATTTGAAAGACAATTCCCCTGAGGTTCCTTAAAGGGACATTTTACCTTTGAACTAATGAAAAAACTTTCTTTAAAAGAGAAGATAAAAGTAAGTTGTACCGTCAGTCATTCTCAGAACTGCAGACTTTGAGCCACATAGAAGCACTGCTCAGAACCAGTAGGGAGCCAAAAACAATCCTGCAGCTGACCAGAACACCTTGAGTAGGCTGTGTGCACTGACCTGTGCCAGTTCCAAATAGGAGAGGACTTCTCCATCGATTGCCACGCCGCTCATGGAGGCCTTTGTCAGCTCCTGCACTGCATGCTGCTCTGTGAGGGAGAAAACTCAGCATTTACAGGGGAAACAGGCACACTGCAGGGTCACATCATCTGCTGGGAACACAGAACCCAGGCAGCACCTTCCTCCTCCCCCTGGTGTTACTGTCAGGGGCCAGATTCATACAGATATGCTTAGCAAACTGAGATTAGGGGAAGTCAAATGCTGACCTTTAGAGCTGTGGCTGAAGATGTGGTCCATAACCACTTATAGAAAGACAAAGTTCAGCAGCCACTAGTCTCTCTCTGGCAAGGGTTCAATATTCAGTTTAAAGTAGAAATATGGATCAGCTGTCTCAGTTTTTAATACAAAGTTTTTAACCAACAGTGCACTTGCCACCGAATTATTTATTAATGAGTATACACACAGCATTGGTAGAGAAAAGGTCACTTCAAGCCCTCTTTAGGTTTTCAGATCAGCTGTTCCTAGGGATTCAGATGAAGGCTGACCAGCCCCCTCAACAGTCACCTCAATTCAAGATTCTCCTTAACCCTTTCCTACAATCTTAAAAGTCTGAGAGTTTTTTTGAGACATTGGCAGTTGGTTTGATTCTGCTGGGTTGAGTTGTTGGCAGTAGGCTTTGGACTCAAAATTATTTCACCAAGAATTAAATGGAATGAAATATTCTTAATGCTGTATGTTTATGTATGTTTACACTTTAAAAATACCCCAAACTTCACCTAAAATATGCAAATAAAATCTGGCAATAAAGATTTGGTCTGTCAGAACCAGTAAAGACAAGAGACAGTCCTGATGCATAACTGAAGGAGAGCCAGGGTTTGGGATGTGATTAAATTTGGCCTAAATGTAGTCCTGTAGGTAGGTGTAGTTTTATTTCAGCTTTCTCTGAGTTTTGGTCCTGGTCATGTCTTCAGAACAATGCCAAATTACTGACATAGAGAGAAACAAATTAAACACAACCCAAACAACCCCAGACGTCGGGGCTGTGTATGGATTTATTTTTAAAACTTTGGTGGTATTCTAACCTGTAATTTTTCTTTAAATACAGGACTGAAAAGGTTTTCTTCCTGAAATGAGGGTTAAATTGCCGTGGATATACCAAAATATCCAATTCCCATCTAGTGAAAAGGGACCTAGATAGCATTTCTAAAAACATGATCATTTAGGTAAGTTTTGAATTGGCTCAGTTACTGTCTTTGAACAGAAATGTAACGTGGAGCACTTCATTCATTACTTAATGGAAAACCCAGAGTCCTTCCTGGTTTTAGGTAAATAACAACAACAGAATGGATAGTACAATCCACAGACATTATCCTCAATGCTAAATAGAAGGTTTACTCTTTCTGTTTTTAAAGCACAGAAAACTTCAGTGTTCTGTGCTGGATTAACACAAAACTAAAAAAGGCAAGAGAAAGGCAAATACATCTCTCTGTGTGAAAACATCAATTTGCATTACAATACCCCTCTCAGAAAAAAAAAATAAAATTCTCTGACACTTGAGAAAATCTTACGAGTTCCAAAAAACATTGAAGCACATTTCAGCTGTTGCAGAAGATACTGCATTGGACAAGGCCACAAATTGTTACCTGCTAGAGCAATCAGGTGAGGAAGACAAAATCTATTTGCCAATGCAATTAACTCAAGGGTGTCCAGTTCCTGACTGGAGGACAGTTGCTTGGTATACAAGTAATCTAAAACTGCTTGCATGGAGGTCTTGTTTATGTTGGGCAGAACTACCTGGAAAAGATATTTAAGAAAATAATTTCTAATTATTAAGAGATTTTCTTATAGCAGCTAAATTTCACTTCTCTCACTTTGCTTGACTGTCTCTTTTTCTCTTCAAGCTATTTCAGAAATGCAGGGAGAACATTTTTCAAAGCAGCAATTTCCCATTCAAGTTTAAGACACTGCCAACAGGTAAGCACTGCTCCAGAGTCATCCTTTGCCAGGTTATATCCAAGCTGGAATTGGATGCACATCAAACAGTGAATCTGTTCAGTGCTCTCTAGCCTGCAAATTGACAGCTACACACAGCAGACACTGAGCAGGTCCATGCCAAACCCCATGGTGGGCTCCTCGAGGAAGGCTATTTCAATATATCTGCTCCTGGCAAGGGATATCTGTGGGTTCTGAGAATAACAGAAAACAGGGGATAACAGTAAAGCCACTACTCTCAGTCTTTGGGTAAATAGCTAAATTATCCAGGTAAAAAAGGTTGAGAAGGAACTGAGAACTGAAGAAATGAGGAAAAAAAATGTAAGCCCTTTTAGCCCCACACATGTTCTGAGTGTAACCAGCATGGAATGAAGCTACGAAGACTAGGACAAAAACTGTCTAATTTCTCATGCTAAATCAAAAACCTTTCATGCACATCAGCCACTCTGGGAAGCAGCTCAGTTCTCCATGAGCTGTGACACTCATTATTGATATATTTTTGTTAATGCAGAGAACTGTAAATTTAATGAATGAATTTATAAAATTTGCCCCAAACACAGCAAAGGTAATATGTAAAAATAGATGGTTTTTATTATTTGTAAACCATTCACTTCATATCTACCTATATTTTAAAACTTCCAGAAGCATTACTGAATGCTTTAAACTCTACAAAATGGAAGCTAAATATTTTAAATTGGAAAGATGAGCTAAGACTGTAAAGCTAATAATTTAAAAAACGGTGCTAAAAAATAACTGCACATTCTTCATTATCAAATGTTGTGTACTAGAATCAAACTATGTATTTTTATTGAACCACTTGTTGAGTATTCCTCTGGGAAAGGAATTATGTTTACAGCTGTATTAGAAGAAGCCAGAAAAATAGCTATCAGAATATTAAACACAAAAAACTTGAGCACTTCATATGAGCATAATTGTATGGAAAGCAACAAGAAAACAAACCAAAAAAACCCTCAAAAAACAAACAAACAAAACCTCCAAATTGGGTATGGCACAAGAAAAAATATTAGCAGAGTGCTTGGAATTTGAAAAACAGATCATGAAGGCACATGAAAATACAGGGCTGCTTCTGCAAAATCTTATTAAAAGCATTGAGATCTTTTAAGCTGCACTACATACCTGCTTTACCTTTCTAGTTTAACACTCATGTTTTTTAACCCTTTTTTATCTTTAATTTCTTTATCAATGTCCCTACCCCTAGTATTCTTTGTAGTGATTTTGATGATATAAATATATATTCACAAAATCTAAAAATTATTTTAAAGAAATTCACAATTAATACTTAATTTCCTTCCCCGTATTTAATATTTTACAGGACTTTGGGCTTAAACACACACTCTGGTGCTGGAGGAAGATTTGTGCATTGGAGAAAGTGTGCCCTGTTCCTGGGTAACTTTATTTAATGCTTTAAGAATAAAAGCATCCCAGGTTTGCAAGGAAGAATAAATCCCTGATTCTGGGGATTGTTGCAACCTTTCAAACAGATGATGCTTCCATCATCCTAAATCCATCAGACACTGTAAACAAAAGAGGCAAAAACAGACAAATACCTCACTGTTGGAGCTTTCAATAAATGATCCTCCAAACATAGCAGACATCCACTCACAGCTGCAGATCAGCAGTGGCTTGTGGGCCTTGATGCTTCCATCGTCCAATTTAAATGTCACATCTGCCATGGGAACAAAGGCACAGGACTGCAGCAAGTCTGTGTTTAAGGTGTAACCTTGTCTCAAGGGTGTGTTTCACCTGCATGCTCTTAACCAAGGACTTCCTTCATTTCCCATCACCTCCACCTCAAAAATAACTCTTGCATTTTAAATAGTTAATGAAAAGCCTCACTTGTAAATGGGGATATTGGATGTTCAACATTTCTGAGAATTGGGTCGCATATTTAAAAGCTGGGAGTAGATTTTGCGAAATGAAACTCCAGAATTCCAGGTTGGAACAGTTGGCATGACTAACACTAAAATTTTGGGGTCATCCCTCCTCTCAGAACAATGTGAGCTGTCACCTTGTTTGAAATCTATGAAGTGACACGGATGAGGGAAAAAATAGTTCTCTTCCTTTTAAGCAATACATTGCTTAAGCATGTATTTACTTACCAGAAAATGTCCCTTTGCAAAGGCACTCTTTTATGCGATTAGCTTTTCTGACATGAAATGCTTTAGTAATCTCTTGATTCATGAAGGCTTCTTTATTCATAATATTCTCCACCATCATTCTCAAGTCAAATACCTCCAAGATTTCAGCAATCTGAGCCAGTCTGGTGAGGTCTTTTTCATTTTCATCCAGTTGGCCTGTGTATAAAAACTGCAAAACAGTTTTAAAAGGGGCAGCCTGCACAGACGAATCCATTTTTACCACAGTTACAGGACACATCCGCTTTGAGACGGGATTCACTTGCATTTCCTTATGCACACTAACAAACCCCTTACCCCAGGAGGACAGAGATCTTGCTGTAGAGTTTGTTTCACCAGATTCAGGCTGTAGCATATTTAAAGACTCACTACTCTCTGGTGGGGGAATTTTAACATCAGGAGATTTCAAGGGTGCCTCATCACTGTCACTGTTTGTCTCAAGGTGACTTGTCAGAACATCCTTGTTTGTATTCTCTCTATTACACTGTGGTTCATCCAAGTATGGACTTTCCTCACATTCCATTAAGAAAAGGTCATAAAACTTTGAAGAGGAGGTAGCTAGGTAAATCTTGTGAGCAAAAATGCAGTCCTGCTCCTGAAGAACAAACATGACATCTGCACACAGCGGGCTGTCCAGCAGATATCCAGCTTCATTCATGCTCGGCATGGGACACTCGGGAATTTTGATAACTGGAGGAGGGGCTTTTGGAGGTAGGAATGGAGCCTGAAGCAAAGGTTTTTGGACCTTCTTCAAGTGAGATTTCCAGAACTGCAGGTGTCTTCTGGAGATGAGGGCAGCTCTAATGGCATTGTCAAACACGTCTTTAATCCCAAACTGGTCAAACACACTGGTTTCATAGTAGGGTATCCCGAGTTCCTTGGCAACCTCTCTGCCTCTCTCTGGTGGCAAAATGTCTCCCCTTTTTATTGGCCTAGGGTTAAACAAAAAATGAACCTTGTCACACAAAGCTGTGCTAGAAAGCATGGAATATTACCAAATATTCAGCACTAAATCTGAGATAACTATCATTCAAATGAAATAAAATATAAAACTAACCAGACAAAGCCCTTTGGAAATCTACAATCATGACTTCACAGAGTTTTAGAATAACATATACTTGTAATTTCATTAACATTTGTTGGTGTCTTTGCAATGTTACTAAATATATGTAGAAATCATTTATGTGAAATGGAGCTGCCTCTTACTTAAAGTGAAATGTACAGTAAAAAATTTTGATTGGATACTTGAAAACTTTTGTTTTTTTAAAAAACCTCCTACCACTCCTTACTACTCAGATATTCTGTCAGAACCTTTCTTCGTATCCATCATTTAAACACAAATGGAAATTCTCATGACATAAAAAATTCCAGAAATACAGCTAAATATGAAACAGAAACATTACTTAAGCTTTTCAAAGAAACTCATAGTAGCCTACAACACAGAATAACTGAATAACTGAAAAGAATAACTGAACACACAGAGCAAGAGATAGGCTTGTTTTGGCTGTAGAAGTATTATGTAGGAACTCATGAATTTCCAGCGCAGCTCTAGTACATGATGCAGGGTAAACAAACCAGTAAAAAGTCTGGGCTAGGATCCTATTTTCCCATTTTCCAAAACCATCTCCCCAGAAGACATGACCCAAGGGTGTTCTCTGAGCCCTCCATATTGGGCAGACACGAGCTGGCACAGACAGAACACACCCAGACAACAGCTTGCTGAGTGCCAGCTGATAAATAACCAGTTCAGGTGGCACAAGGCTGTGCCAGACACGAAGGGTTCTGACTCAAACTTATTAATCTTGAAATCAGGGAGGAGGATTTGGGCAGGAGAAGAGCTTTGAAAAAAGATCATTTCCTTTTAAAGAGTTAATCAAAAAGCTCACCCCCACCCTCACAGCAAAGAAATGTTTAATAAACAAACAGACCTATAAAAATTATATGGCTAAGTCAAGAGTTTGACTGCAATGCAATGCAATGCAATGTTTTCTAAGGGCCCACAAGATATTAATTCCATCCCTTTATGGAAATTTGTTACAGTACAGTCATTAATTACACAATCATGGATATTATTTCTGTGAATCTGGTCTCACTGAAATTCCCATAAAAGGAATAAATTAGAAGCAAGCCAGTTATTGTGGGATTGTTGTGGCCAAATATGTAAATGGTTGTATTTTCTATCTGGGAGAATCAAAGCTTCTCTAGAACGGACTCCAAACTCTTTTAATCTTAGAACTTTTATAAGTTTAATTTGCAACTGTTCCATTTTCTGCTATGATCTAGGATTACATTTAGAAAAAAAATATTGAGAATTAAGAAAATTTGAGTAGGATCTGCCAGTTTAGAACAGTACCTAACAATAGTAAGAGGGCAGGACATGATACACATGTTCATGGAGAAAGATAATAAGAAAACACTCAGTAATCATTACCATCTCTATCTTACTGCAGTGTTCTTCCACCCAAACACATTTAGATACCCAATCTGCAAAGATTTTGTTGGAAACTTAATAACTGTGTGTGTTAAAGAACTAACCAACTCAGAGAACAGAATTAAAAAAAGAAGAAAGCACATATATTCTCACTGTAGAAAAGGAAAGGAAACCAGGCTCTCCAGTTTCTCTTTTGCAAGTGTCGTACCCGCTTACCAAGGTGATTCTTTTTTTAAATTCTTATTTTTGTTTAAACCTTACCTTGCCAAAGGCCGTCTGGCTCTGTTCACAGCCTCGAGGTCTGCGTAGCGAAGGTCCAGCTGGCAGCCCACCAGGATGACAGGTGTGCGAGGACAGAAGTGCTTGATTTCTTGATACCACATTGTTTTCACATGATTCAGGGAATTAGGATTAGCGATTGAAAAGCACAGAACAACCACATCAGACCTAGAAAGGTGACAAGAAAATACCTGATGAAAACCCCACAAATGATTTGTGCTGCGGTTTCCCCTATTTCATTGCTACTCCACTCTGCTCTTTGACAAACGTGCTGACACCCAGATGTCAGGATACATGTTGTTCGTGCAGAGGTTTGAGAGAAGCTACACGTTTCACCACAGAAGCATGGGAGCACAAAGCCACATCCCTAGGAAGCACTGCCCCTCCATGCCCAGAAAATCCCAGCATGTGTGAGCGGAGCACGAAGAAGAGAGGTAGGGCTTTCCATTCTCTACTTTTACACGATAGTTACTCACAGGCTGCCATTTCTCCAGAAATAATTCTGCTGACTGGACACCTAAATTGCAGTTCAAAGGTCATTGGTGTTTAGGAATTAGAGAGGAGCTGTGCAAAATTTCAGAACAGGCACACAGGCAGACAGATCATTTCTGAACTTGTCATGGAGAAATACCTTTACTGCACTGTTTGAAGTACTGAGGTGGTCGCCTTTGCAATGTGCTTTGCACAGCAATTCTCCAATGTCTTTAATAAATAACCTGTTAGAAGGGCAAACTACTGCAGAATGACCACTTCTACAATATCAGCAAAAATAAACATTACAGCAAAAATAAGGTCAGTAAACTGCAGAATAGGACAGCGGCTTAAATTAGAGTAAGCATGACAATATATGCAGGCTTTTAGAGGTTTCTAAAAAAACAGAAACTACTTCACTAAGTATACTTGCTATATAAATTCAAAGTATGAGGATTAAGGCTGACAGTTCATCCACTGAATCACCACCTAACTCTTGTCAGAGCTGGCACCCAAAGGTAGAGAAATGATTGAATGCTTGTCTCAGGGCATACCTAACTACAGGCAATTTCATTATTTATAAGCAAACAGTTCTCAAGCTCTTGGGTCTCTTATGGGGAAAAAAATAGAAAAGAAGAAAAAAAAGTTGAATTTAAACTCTTGAGAAAAATTGAGGAGAAGGGACATTTTGAGGAAGCAACTTATTGCTAAAGAAATGTCAGCAGGATAAGCTCAGCAATACCATCTCTATCTCGGTTTTATTATTCTTTAATTTAGCACCAATGTGTTGTATCTGCAGTTTGTGTCATGTACAAAGCATCAGCAGCAGTGAATCTTAACATTCACCTTTTAAATAATGAAATACCTCCTCAGTAGTGCTGCTTTCTACATTTCACTGAGGGCATGGATATATCCAGCTATTTCTAAAGATAGCTGCACACAATACAGAGACTGCTGTGAGCATCAATTTAATGCAAGGGAAATGCTCCTGCTCCAAATTTCTGTCTTATATAAACTGCAACACATCTGTCATATCTAGGAACAAGGCTTTTTCAAACTGTAAAGTTCTCTAGTAAATAGTGAAGGGCTAAGCAGCCAACACAATGGTCTGCTGCAGAGCTGAGGTGAACATGCTTTAAACTAAACTTGCTCTATTCAAGGTCAGGTAAGAGTAAAACCTAAACCCCAGCAGACATTTGTTCAGCTCCCAGAAGGAGAAATCAATGTACAGCTAAGATACAAAAAACTCTGTGTTACATGTACTCTAACAGGGTCAACTGTTGTTTAATTCCAGGCCACCACAACTGCTGGAGTGGCAAGCTTGGCTGCCTGGCTGCTCCTAACTACAGCTAAGGATCTCAGAGAGATGCCTGTCCAGCATCCTTCAGAAATTAATACCTAAGCCCAGTAATTGCAGTTACAAGGTTCCAACCCTCCTGGCTTTACAAGCCACACACCACATCTCCCAGGAAAGGGAACCACTCCAGCAGTGTCCACAGGCAGGACACACCAGTCCCCAGGTGCCTGATGCTGGGCTGGGCACAGCTCTGCTGCTCTCCAGACTGTGAAAAATGCACATTATATGGCTCTATGCAGATATTTACTATATGTATTATGCTAAGTTGAAAAGTTATGCTGTATTAACATTTCAATAATATAGTAAATGTAGTTTTGTAGTTAACATTAAGCTTTAGTAATTAAAATAAGAACTATGTGTGTGAGATATTCCTTTTAGCTCAAGAAAAAGAGAAGATAATAAAAAAATTCTTTGCACAGAGATAACAATTACAAAATCCCCTAAATTTTCCAGAGGTGAGGGATTTATGGCTTCCTTATCAATAAAAACAACCTCTTCAAGCCTGACTTAGACTCAAAGGCATCTGGGGATTAACAGAAAGTTTTTGACAAGTACCAAGCGAAATTTCTTGTTTTAAATAAAATATGCATAATCATGAAGTGACTCCTCTTAAGGGGTAAATTCTCTTTTAACGGGGTCCTTCTCCTGGCTCACTTTTGTCTAGGAAGGGGGACCCAGCCCAGGCTGTAACTCTTTGCTGTTACTGTCTTATTAACTATCCTAACTCTAAATCGTTTAACCTTTATTATTATATTTGTATTACTATTTTTTTAATAACCATTTTATTTTTATTAAACTTTCATAATTTCTAAAACAAGCAATTAGTGTTTATTACAAGAGGGAGCCAGGGTGAGCAGTCCCTGGGCAGGGCAGGCCCAGAGGACCTGGCTCTGCACAGCCCTGCAGGCTGGCTCTGCACAGCCCTGAGTGTGTCACAGCCCTTGCCAAGGCAGGATCATGTTTGTGCCACCCTGGCTCTTGAGCAACTCCTCACCTCTGCCCTTTGCTGGGCAGCCGTAAAGCTGAGCTCAGCAAAGCTGGGCTCTTTTTCCAAAATCACTGCACTGCACTAACAGGACATTCCCACCTTACTGCTCTCCACACGAAAAGAATAACGGAGTAAAGACATAAAAAATGGGATTTGCAAATTATTTGTCCTGTGTTAGAACTGCACTTCCCCATAAAACAAAGAATCCTGAGAGTTCTGCAGTGGGCAGAGAGAAATTAATGTTTCTGTGCCATAAACAGGATGGATGGGAAATCATCCTGTAGGGGCAGAGTTCACACGCTGAACCAGCACCACAGCTGCTCTGCTAGCTCACAAAATACAGCCACTCTATCATAATAAATTAAGTTTTCATTCAAGTCATAAGCACAATTTGCACTCAGTACAAACTGGAGACAGAAATGTATGAGGAAGATTAACAATCTATGTAGAACTGTGAGCATTTGAGGAAACATGTCCTTTGAAAATTTTAATTAAAGTACCTACGATTCCTGTTAATGTCAAAGGCATATTTACAACTTTCTAACACTGCAGTATAAATTTGATTTGACATTTGTTCATAAAAAGCAAATCCTGTCAGGTTAAAATAATGCATTAATATTTCCTAAACATTAAAAATTTACCAATGTTATTTTAATATTCTCAGGGAATGTAAAAGGGTATGATTTTTTTTAAATGCCTATTTTATTGCCATTTTTGTGCAGTTACTTTTTGTGTTGCTTACCTAGAGAATGAGAAAGAAGAAAACAGAAGTAAACCTGATTTGTCCTTGCTCTCTGCAGCAACATATTTACAAATACAAACAAGATTATACAATCATGATAATAATGATTAAAATATCTGATTTTGCAGAAGCTTGTAAGAACTACTCTTATGGTACAAATGGCTGTCCAGCAATAGTGCTAAAAAGAATGGCAAAGTTGTGTGGATCTATGCAACAAGAGAAAATTAAAGAAAAAAATAATTTAAAAGACTGCTTACACAGTCTTGGAATTTGGTTCATTTTGTTGGTGAGTATGTGAAGTAAATTTACATATAATTCTGATTCAACATTTATATATGAAAAATTCCTGCTCAGTGCTAAATAGGACCTTGCAGTTGAAACAGGCTGCCTGCAAGGTATCCCAGCCTTGATGATACTGGGCCAAATTTGGTCAGTAGACTCAGAAAACCCCTCTTTGGAATCAGGAATATACATTCACCATAAAATACCAGTATGTGCCTTCTTCCCTTTCCTGAAGCAGAGATCTTGGTTACTGCATTTCTAATAAAGAATAGGAGTTCTATGATAAATGGAATCCTAGACACAGTTAATTGATGTTGTAAGACTGGAATATTCCAGCTATCACATGCCAAGGATTTATATAAGACATAAAGCCTGAGATCAATGGAGAAGAATGAAAGAAAATGCTGGAGCAAGTGAAGGCACAGGGCCCTCTGGAACATGTCTGATCAACTCAGGGCAAACACCAAAATACACAAAAGGGGCTTGTAAGACATGTCAGCTGACTGCTGCCTCCAGACAGCAATCAGAACACAAAAAAAATGAGAGATAAATTCACAAAGCAATGGAGAAACCAGAAATGCAAGGAAAGGCAGGCATTCCAATCTTACTTTTGGTTATTGTAAGGAGGCAGCTTACAGATGAGAATTGCATGCTTACTCTTTACAGAGAATCAACTAACTTTCACCTGAAAAAGACATTGAAAAAAAAATTGAATGAAAGATGAAATGAACCATTTCTTTATTCCTGGCACCATCACCTAAAAATACCCCAGGAAGCAATGGTCAATCAGAAAAACATACTGAGTTAAAAATGGTAAGAAGAAATATAGTTAAAATGTCAGCTGAAGCAGCATGTTTAGAAGAAAAAAAAAATTTCTATTTCTATTCAGGTAGCAGAGGGATGTTAGGATGGAACAGGAAAAAAATTAGAAGGGAAGTCCAAAGTTAGATCCCAAAATTCACAAAGAGCATAATTCCTTAAAAGTACTGCTGAAGCCAAGGAAGGAAAAATCGAGAGAAGATGAAAAAATGATAGGTTTTTGTTTGCATTCAGTGTGGGAGTGGCTTCTGAAGTCAGAGAAGATACGGGTACTGGACATTAGGAGATGCATCTCTTTCTCTGTGGAGAAGATACAGACTTTTATATTTTTTGCTTTCTTTGGGCTATCACCAAAACCAGCCTCCTTCTCTTTTTAAATTTTAAATTAAACTATCAGGAAATGTTAAGTTGCAAGTTGATGTCACAAAGTAATTTTAAAACAGTCATAACTGGTTGTGCAGAGTGTTTCCCATAGTCTGACACGTTTCAGGAAACCCAGACTGAGATCCTGAGACCCTTGGAGTGGACAATGGCACAAGAAATCCACCTAGTACCATTCACACAGATATAATTCATTAAAATCAAGATTTTGACAGAAAGTAGCTTCCCACACTTGTCACTTCCAAAAGACATTGATGTTGTCTTGCAGCCTTACAGTGCAGAGCCCAAATGCTCCTTTTCCACCCAGTCCCTGACTTAGGAAAGCAAGGCAAAACGTGAAATGATGTAATACCACAAATAACAACTGCCACACAATTTTTTACTCCTTACAGAAGGCTTAAGTGTTGGAGGTGTCCTTCTATTATAGATAAATTACATATACATCAAGTTGAGCTTCAGGCCCACCAACAGCCATTTGGCACACACCTTTCTAAAGAAGGAAGGATTCCTAACAGAAATTTCATAGCAACTTCTTTCTACTCACAGTGTGGAATCACGGTGGGATGCAGAGGAGAAAAGTAGATCTGCATTAATTTCAGTGGCCTAAGTATATAAAGCATTTTCTTCCCCATCAGCTGAATGCAAAAGCCTCAAAAGTTCATGTAGGTAACAAAAGAAGAAAAACAACAGTGCGTACACACAGCATATCAGAATGAAGTTACTGGAGAAAGCTGTCTCTGTGAACTTCTCTGCTTATTCCAGTCTTTCTTGGGCCTAAGTCAAACTCAAAAGAGAAAAAATCATAACAAATATATGTGTATGTTGTAAAAATGGTTTTTCACAGTTCTTGGTGATCCCATGATGAAGAACTTGAATAGCTTATAACCCACTGTAAAGTAGAAGGGGAGGCTAACAACCTTGGGTAGCTGATGATCATTTGAAGATACTGCCTATTGCTTTTTGTGCCAGAAAACACAACCAAAGGCAGCAGCTGAGCTGACAGACATCTGAAGGTAACTGGATTCCCCATCAGCTGAGCCTTTGCTAGGGAAGCAAGAGACTGTCCTGTGTCTGTTAAGTACCTCTGCTCCAGAGAGACATTTCTGAGGATCCCCTCCAAGCCAGGACAGGAATGGTTTGTGAGGCACAGGGCATGTGTGAGCTTTCATCCACAAGGCACTTCTGAAACCTCAGATCTTCTCTGAAGAAAGGAGGGGAGCTGCTGCCCCAGCTTCAGTTTGGGCACCAGCTGCTCCCTGACAGAGGGCATTGATCTAACCAAAGGCAGACCAAGCAACTCTGTGAAGCCACAAACCTCACCGAATTTGATGAATGCAAATCCCATTTTACATCAAAGCTACTTCAGTTTCATTCTTACAGAAATAGCATCATCATTGTCCCTTCAGGGAAAAAAAAATCAGGAAGAGGTTGGTGGAAGTCTTCAGATATCAGATAAACCCTGTTCTCATGGACTCCTTTCTGCAGCATTCAGAAGGTATATTCAAAGGGATTCAATTACATTGAAGTAAGTGGGGAAGGGAATTGTAATCACACAGAAGAAGCTGAATGCATGTGTTCCTCTGCATACATACAATACCCACAAGGCCTACAAAATCCATTCACAACACAAGAAATGCTCTGAACGTATTTTAAGAGGCCCTGTCAGCAGTCTAACAGCAAGACTCATTCACATTTGTAAGTCACGAGAAAAAAGCTGTTTTCTGTCCATGCTGTATGAACAGATTTTGTTTGGTCTACAGCTCATATTTAAGCTGCAAGTAAATAAGTCATCCTGGCTGAATTAGCTGACAACCCCCATTCACAGGATTGAGAATAAATATTTGATTGGGACTGATTTAACTCTTTACAGGTTTGTGCTCATTTTTACACATACTAGAGCTGCATGTTAAAAACCCCAGGATACTGAGGCTATTTATCAAATTAGCCAAACGTTTACCTGGGGAAAAGAAAAAAGGATGCAAAAGGAGAGAAAAAGAACTTCAAGCCAGCTTCTAGAATTAGTTTGAACATGATGATATGTTGACACTTTCATTCAAAACCAGATTGGACAGGAGGACAGAAAATAGTGAATCCTGACGAGTTGAAATGTTTTTGTCTTTGCACTTGCCTCCCAGAGAAACTGCTACAGAATATCAACTTGGGCTTTAAATCAAGTTCACACCTCATCTGCAGGCCTAGAGAATACAATAGCACCAAGACTAGATTGTTATTAAACAAAGAGGTGCCTGGGAGCTGGAAATCAATACACTAAATCATAACCAAGGCATTATCATTTTACAGCATTTTGGGATGCTGGTGCACCAGATGAAACCCTATGGGAGATTATTAAAAAATGGCTGTTTGGCATCACATACTGCGTAAGCTGAACTGAACAGGATATTTCCAAAATTAAAGCACACACTTTAGTCTAAGGCAGGGGGGGAATGTCATTCTGTAAAACTGCAGCAAATATTTCCACAAGTCTCTGCAGCCACATCCCCCTCACTCCCTTAAGCTGTCAGGAACTGTTTCCCAAAGCTCCCAGAGGAGTGTGATTATTAAACTAAACACCACAGAGCAGAATGCAAGCTGATCTCACTCTCCATACTCCCATTAAGGGATGGCAGAGAAACATTAACTATTCCATCCCCAGTGGCATTTAAATGTTTCTCTCACTCTGTCACACAAAAATAGTGGAAAACAGATTACTTTTCTCATTCTGTTTTCATGTTTCTATCAGTGAAAAATAAACTTAAGAAGGATTTATCTGTGCTACAAGTCCTATTAACTGTGCATCCTGTCATCTATAGCATAATCTATTTATGTAACATTTGCTAAAACTGTATGGAGGAAACTTTTCCAATGAGCAGCAGGCGAGTTAATGACTTGCTGGTTCTTGTTACACCAGGTTTAGGACAATTAGAGGTCTTGGCTGAATGTTTGCTGGAGTAAGCCTTCCCCTGCATAAGGTGCAGATGCACAGAATTTTTTTAAGAGAACCAAAGGATTATATTATTATGTGATCCTTCAGACAATCAAAACACGAGGCACTTGCAGGTGTAACCTTGAGCAGTTTGGCATAAAATAGGCCTTTCACTGTATTGCAAGATTTGACACAGCTGGCTAGACTACAGCTCAATGTACAGAGGTGATTTAAAATAAATTCCTACAAATATGAACACTAAGCATTGAAAAACTTTTTTTAAAATGCCAACCCAGATAAAATAGCAAACAGTCTGCTTTAAATGCAACATTAACATTTTTAAAACAACCAAGTGCCTAAGCAGTGCTTACAATCACAACATGTTAAAACTGAAATTCTATTCATAAAGTATTTCTTTAGAGTTTCCAGTTACTTTCTTCATTAACAGAGCTGCAGAAAAACCACTAACAGGAGAGCAGGCTTCCAGAACAGCCTTTTAAAGCTAATAAGGATACAGCAAACCTCATTCTACACAAGTTCAGTTCTGCTAACATCACAAATGAATCGCCGTGTTCATATGCTTAATCCTTGGGATCTCAAGTTATTCACGTCCTCCTTGGCGTTTGCAGGATTAGAATCTAAGCATGTTGTTTCCTCCCTCTCCCGTCCTGTCAGTAAACGTGGGATCAGGGTTCAGAACATGCCTGATTCTGCTCTCCTAATCTCCAGTAATCTTCTCAGTGACACAGTATCTGTTGCAGAATATCGGGAGGCCACATCAAAGCGGAACAGTGAGTGGAAACATGAAGTTACATCCAAATTTATAAGTGCAGGCTCCACATGCTGCCAAAAGGTAAAACGGTATCTATGGACATCTTCCAGTAGCACTTAAATATTAAGGTACTGTACCTGAAAGTCCATAACTTCTCTCACAAAGCTTATTTACAAACGGTACAGGTTGTGCAGCCCAGACGTGTTACCACTTTAGCTCCTGTCAGAAAATTCCAGGTAATTCAAGACTCTGACAACTCAGCTTACACAGTGCTGTACACAAAGGAGGGTTTGTAAAAACACACAGAGTTCTACAGCCTGAAAATTTAATGGGTGGATTCAAGCAGCAGAACCCTCTACAGCATTTCTAAGGGGTAGAGAATAGAAAAGACCATCCTCCTTCAAAGTCACTTGTGTCATCACGCAGAACAGAGAGAAGAAAAACAGCAAGACAGTACATTTTGGCCACATGCAATAGAAAGCTGGGGCTGACACTCTACAAAGGGCATTCCCAGCTGGAAAAAAAAATGTGTCTGTCTGTGAAGGTCTGACCAACTGCAGGGACTGAAGCAGATATGAAAAGGTTATGAAAAAGTTCAACGAGGTGAAAAAATGTGTGAGGACTGAGACCTCTCAAATGTGAATTATGAAAATATATGTCTAAAACCCACCTTCAGCTCAGTATCTGCCTAATAGAGCTGTTCTGCTGTCTGTACTGCCACAAGGTCAGATCTAATTAAACAAACTAGAAAGACTATCACTGGCTTCAGTCCTTGTTGAAACTATGCTGAACTTTTACATACATATATATTTATACACACACATATATAATACATGCTGGCAAAATCTAGATCACATTAATTTAAGTATATATTTATTATGCATGTATTTTTTTGAATTTCCACAGTTAACTGATTCACTAACAGATATTTTATATTCATAGAAGAAAAACCTCAGCTTTAATTAAGGAAATATAGAAGACCTCATCTTTCATGAATCTGGCTCTGCTCTCCAGAGGTTAGCTGCCCATTCAACATCACAGGTTTTAATAAAATAAATATTTCATTGAGTGAGAGTGATATTTCCCAACATCTCTCCTTGTTTGTTGCTTGTTAGGCAATTATATCAAACACTGCTTATACAGGTAGAGAATGCTCATGTCCAGTTTTGAGAAACTACAATCTTATTTTGGAGACTGTTCTTTAAAATTCAAAATAGGACAACAGTTGTTGACAGAGCTTAGCAGGCTGTTCAAGGAAATGTAAGGTAGTAAAACTATGCTGCTTTTTAAATATTTATATCTTTTTAATCCTTGCAGCAGATAATCCTCTTTGCAGTGGGCAGGAACATCAATACTCGTGATTGTTAAGTCCTTGCTTTTCAAAATTCAGATTTGCAATTTATTTCTACCCTAAAGTTTGAACGCAAGTATTTGTTGAAATTTTGCTTGGATCAGTTTACCTTCCATAAGCAAAACGCCTGTCTTTGTGGTGGTCCCCAAAAGTATCCCACAGCCTGAGGGAAACACTCACTTCATCCACAACATCTCTTGAGCGTTCAAGGACCTGGAACAGAACACACAGAACATCCTCTTTCCCTCCATCAAACAATTACTTTTCTAATCCACCCCATCAAAAGGTCCAAAACATGCTAGGCCAAGGGTCTATCTCACGCACTTTTTGCCAAATGATGTATCTTATAAAACAGGCAGAATATTTATCTTGCTAAAAATAGGTTTGAGAAATTACTTTAGAACGAGAGGTGTGTTTGGCTGCAGTAGAGGTCACTCATACAATACCTGTGAGCTCACTGCTGCATCCTGGCAGGGTGAGGCTTGCCAACAAACAGCAGCAGCTCCCAGCCTGTGCTGCCCCCTTTACACCTGCAGGCAATCCTTACCTCCTGGCAGACGCGGTACTGATCGATGGCCCACACGGTGGGCACGTGCGTGGCCAGCAGCTGGTACTGAGTCAGGGTGGTGTTGCAGGCTCTGGCACAGATCAGACGAGTCTTGCCCACTGCGTTATCTCCAACCACCACACACTTGATCGTTTCAACGTTGGGCCTTTCGTAGTCCATGTCAATGTCCATTCATCAGAAACTGGAACAAGACAGTTAAACTTGTTTTCTACTTCAGAATCAGAGCCTTTTACTTCCACTTCTTGAGAGGTGCCCGGAGACAACAAACTCTTAAGGAAAAGTGTGTAGTAAACTGTCCCAAAGTGAGCCAGCCAGTCCTTTAAATACTGCTGGGTTATGCAAATACACAACTATTTGGACCACAGCAGCTTTATGCTGCTCACATGCTATTTTCACTTTGGTTTCTGTAAACACAAGCCTGTTTGCAGAAGACAGATCTTGGTGAAACAAAGACAGCTAGCATAAACTTACCTTTTCCTAATACTTTTTATGCCAGAAGGAAAAAAAGCCTAGGTATTGGTGGGTTTAACCTGCAGGATACCAGTATAAACCTGCCTTCTGCAATCCTGCCCATTCAGGATTTGATTTAGGGCTGTCCAGACAATATTGCTAACAGCAAGTCACACAGATGGCTTTAGCACACAATAAAACTCATTTGTAAGATGACTCCAGAGACTGTTTGCTATAAAACCATAATTCCCATTATATCCTGCAAGTATCACACACTCTTATTTGTCCAAGGAGAAGTTTGTACAGATCATGGACTAAAATGAAACAGAAGAGCCAAGCAGGAACTTGCAAATATACTTATCTATGCCTAGAAATTCTTTTTGATGTGAAATGCAAAGTGAAGAGAAGAAGTTTTTTGAAGATACTGTCCTCATGGAAAGTTATTATTGAAACTATTTTCTTAAATATTCTATGACAGTATATTGAACAAATGCCTGGATACAAAGACAAGCTGGAAAAAATGGATATTTGAAAAACTAAAACCAACTCATGCATGTTTACTACAGTCTGTCATTTTCATATGTGGGATCATAGTTTAATATATCTGAATTTGGTTTTCTAATGTCTAGCAGTCTGCTGAGCAATCTGGTCTCTGCCAGGGAATTGTAATCAGGGAGGGAGAAAAGGGAAAATGCAAGTCACAAACCTTTTCAGGAAGGCTTGCCTAATAATTATTTCAGCAAGGAACCTACAGCAATTTAATTGACAAAGTACAGGTCATCATCTGGAGTGATGGTGTCCTCTTTTCAGAGAAGAAAGCGCTACAGATAAAGAAATCCAATGATTTGTTTTAGCACCTTTTTTAATATTCACATCTCATTCACACTTAAATATAGACTATATATTAGCTGTCAGGCTGTTTAAAATAACAGATTCAAGCTATTTTGGTGTCCATTTTTCACTGTCAGAGGCACTATGTTCTGACTTAAGAAAAAAAACATGTTTAGTAACTATTAATCAAACAGTGATTTTAACTGTATTCTTTTTCATTATTTAAGCTGATGTACACCAAGAAACAAAAATATTTGTCAGAACTCAAGGTCACCCATTGGGATAAAATTTTGAGTATGGGCTGTGTGCTAATAACTATAATGTCTATGGCACATTAGTAATCTTTATTTACGTGTGGAGGGAGGAGTCAGGGACAACACAGACAAGGTGCAAGAGTGATTTTCGCCACTGCTGTGTCACACTGATGCTTCCACAGACACTGAATGCTCCTGGAAATGCTGCAGCACGTGAGAATACATTTTGCAGTTATCCTACCAGAGATTGAACCGTGGGCCCAGACACTTTGCATGCTGGCACAAGTGCATGGTTGCACAAGCAGAGCTCTGCAATCTGCCAGAGGCAGAGCAAGGAACATGGCTTTGAACACACACACACAGAGGATGGAGCACACGTGAACCCTCACGGCCTCGTGATACCGACCTGCTGCGTCAGCACCGGGCTTGAACACAGATAAGATAAGATAAGATACACAGAGCTATTAAGAGACAGCCTTTATCCCTTCACCTGGCCTGGAACCTGCATCCTGACAGGCTGCTGGTCTCCAGGTAAAGCATCCAGAGGCTTCCAGATCCCTGTCTGGGATCCAGCCCCAGCTGCCTGCTGGATGTGAGCTCCCATGAGGCTGATACATGGCACAGCCACGGGCTCTGTACCCTCTCTGTGATTCCAAACACAAGAAGAGAACCAAGAGCCAACTCCTTGCTCCTCCTCAGCATTCATAGGAAGGATCCAGTCACAATATAAATAAAAGTACAAAAACAATACTTGTTTTTTTCTCCACGCTATATGGCATGTTCATACACCACGACCTCATAGGCAGGGCCCCAAATGAGTAGCAAAACCCCAAGAGCTTTCAGCACGTGATCTTAAAGTTTCGAGTCTGAGAATAAACAGTAACCCCCTTGACATATTATGTGGTATTAAATCACTTCATATTTTATTCATGCGTGGACTAGACATCACAGATGGAATGTGGAAATGTTTACAAGGCTAGAAAGCAAAATGACGGAGCATGGCTAGCCAGTGTGTCTGGTTGGTTTTAAACTACCAAGCAGAGATGCCAAATCAATTTTATTTCCAACCCAATATTCCATTAAAATGCTGTTCCACAGATTTGCTGTGGTATTATATAACAGTTTGATTTAAAAATTCTTCCAGAGTTCTTAAATGGTAGTTCTGAAAAAATGTGCTTCAGTCACAAAATATGTATTAAGTATAGAGTCTGGAATCTTAAAAAATTTCCAAGATGATAACAAGCCAGTTTAAAATTAACAGGCAAATATGAATAAAAATAACTAAATAAATCTATGCAACTATCTGAGAATCCAAGAAAAGGAACACATGAAAAAAAATCACAGATTACTGGGATTTTAATTTTCCAATATACTTAATAACTTAATTAAAGCAAAGTTATCACAGGACTCAGACACAGCATGCCTGAATGCCCTGCTGTAGATCAATGACAATCTAATGAAGATATTTTTAGCATGACTCAATACTGCACAGGACAGAGATTAAAATAAACTGGCAATAAAAACAAAAGTAGAGCTCTGTGGCTATGTTAAGGAAAGTTCTTAAATACTCTCCACTATCCATAATGTAACTATGTGTTAAAAATGCAGCTAATTTTAATATTAAACTGTTCACTAGTTTTCAAGAAGAGATTAAAGCAGAAATAGCTCCTGAAAAGACTGACAGACAGAAGCCCAGACAGATATTTAGACACCCCAAGTAAAACCAGATGCTAACAACAAATTACAGTATAAACAATTAGCAAAACAAGTTGATTAAATGCTTACAAATGTAGCCAGATGCCTTCTGGCTACTGGAATGATTACAGCCAGAAATACATATAAGATCTAAAAAAATACAGCCACAGTTAGTTTTTTTTTAAGGTAGTCTCTAGGTTAAGCTGGTGCTAAACCTATTATATAATCACACTGATTAAAAATGCTGAACATGTGTTTACAAAACCAGTATTAAAATAAAAACAGCAATACGGCAGCTAGATTTGAGCTCTGAAATCCTGGTAATATCTGGGAAGACCAACTGGAACTGAAACTGAACTGGTCAGACAAGAACATATATAGAGATTAAAAAAGGCATAACATTCCAAGATCAACGGAAAACTTGCTAAAACCAACCTACAACCAGCAATAGTTTAGTTTACCAGCAAAACAAAGCAGGGTAAAACTGTGAGGGAAGTTACTGGAAGTGCACCCAGTGCCAGAAAGGGCACTGACAAAAAAGCCAGAGAAAGACAGAAAGGCCATCAAATGAGGGGCAGCAAGGAACCTACCAGGGAAAAGGTCTGATCAGAAATCACCGTTTCCAAAAGAAAGGAGCACAAAATTCAGCTGCTTAATCCAGTTCTAAAGGAAGATGAGCAGATGGATGGAAATGGAAAAAGATACCCGTAAGAATAACACAGGATCTCAAGAATCTCTTAGTATGTTCTATTTTTACATTGTCACCTGTGATTGTTTGCAGATGAAGAGAAGACACAGGCAGCCAAAAAAGCAGGAGATGTGAGCAGACTCAAGAGCTAACATAAAGTCATTTAATTCATTCACTTGATTAGCAGTTAAGAAATATTCCAAATAAAGCTGATTTATTTCCAAAGAAATATAAGGCTACTGTTCTAAACCACAGCTTGCAGATGGCTATGGTTGCCAATTTCTTTTTCTGTTGCTTCACCTCAAATTGCTGTGGGGTGCTTGGTTTTTAATTTATTTTGTCCTCATTGCTAAATGAGTTATTATAATCATTATAAAACAGTTGTGGTTGCCATAGCATGGAAGTTGGTCAGCCTCAATAATGAAACATTCCCTTTCTAGAGAAATTTTCCCAAAGACCTGTAGATGAAGCACATCCCTTGATTATTGAGTCCATTGGTACACAGATTAAACACAACAGACACACACAATCCCTCCAACTCTCTTTATTAGTGTAGGTGGATTAATTCACAATAGATAACCAGATCATAAGCATGAACTTGTTTTGAAAATGCAGTCTAATATATGTAAAGCTATGATTGCTTTTTTCTCTGCTAGAAACAAGGTGGATGAAGATCCAAACCCAATAGTGAGTTGCCCACAGAGGATCAGGAATTCACTCCTGTGAATCTCTAAATGCCCACTTTGAAATGTCCAGATGTTTAAAATCCTCACTTAGCATATACAAAACATAACCAAGATTTTTTTCAAAACCAGTAGCTAATTATTAACCATTTTCTCTTCAGCACAAACACCACAAACAAATCACTAGGAGTGTCTACATTAATCAGTGATTATGGGGTGATCCTGCAGGCATTTTCTTCTTAGCTCTGTACTTACAGGACCCCTCAAAGCAAGCATTTTACTTAGCTCTTGTGCTAAGAGCAAACTCCTCACGTGACAGTTCAGAATGACAGCGTCTAAGAACCTTGCCTGCTCAGTGGAGTTTTTCTTCAAGTTATTCCATGGGAAACAAAAATAAAATTACTAATTTCAACTTGTGTCAAGTAATCTGACCAAACATGCAAACAAGGAATTCCTTCAAACAAGGAGGTGCCAACCACAATTAAAATGTCACAATTTTACTAAAGAAATCTAATGGAAAGAGACACTAAAATCTAACATAACTTAATATGAATCTTAATATGAATGGTGAGCATGGGAATTATCTGAAAAACTCAAGCCACCAGTGAGGCAATAAGATCATCAATTATCTTCAAAAGCACACTTTCCTGAAACAATAGGAAAGTGCATTTGTAGCTACTCCATATTGCAATCTATTATGGAGATGTATTTTTTAGTATAGTCCTGAAGTGACTTCCTCAGAGAGCCATGAGGCAATAACATGTCAAAAAGAATATAAAAGAATTTACAAGACTATGCGACACTCTTGCCTCCATCCCCAAGTTGCAAAATTACTTCTTGCAACCATGGAAACTGGAAAAGGAGACACAAAATGCCAAGTTCTTCAGGCACTGAAATCACTACCTTGCCATGCAGAATCCCAAGGCACCAGCACACTGGCAGGGACCAGTGAGCACATGAGCCAGAATAAGCGTGTGAAATGTTCGTTCTCAATATATAACCCACCATGTGTTGTTTCAGAATCTTCAGTGGAATAACACAGATATGCCAGGGGACAAAGCAGGGGGAACTTAGTGTTCACTGGCCAAGAGCATAGAATTCACAGACAGCTCTGATTTGGGGAAAGCTTAAGGGCCAAAAGGCTGTTTTGTGGTTTGGCTCAACTTAATCAATGAATTTAGGGCCCCACCAAGTATATTTGTGAAGCTAATCACAACATGGGATCAAGCAACACATAAACTGCCAGCTGCTGAAAGACTATCACAAAACAATTTTTACAAGGTGTACATTAATATTAATATTTTATTAAATCATAGGAGGCTGTTGGAGAGACTGGTTTCAAAAGGAAAACTATTCCAGCATCAAAGAACTAGCTGGTGACAAAGGGTGTTAAGACTCAAGGTGGGATCAGATCACTTGGTCAACAGGGGACAAAGGTGGGCATGAGCCATAGCAGGCTGGATTCTTGTCAAGGATGGAGCAGCATTACCCTACTGCCATTATTTGATGTTCTGGCAGTTTACATGGAAAGACTGAAGACACTACCTCAGAAGGAAGAAATTCAACATTAATTCTAGAATTTATCACCTACTTGCCTACCTGGTCATTGGTAGAAGAAAGCAACAGGTACACTAATGACTGGGGAAGGAGAAAAATCCTTATATTCCAAAGCTGACTTGACTGCAAATGTGAGACCCTGGGCTCCCCCATGGGTAGAAAGAGAAGGGCAGCTGAAGGAAATGTTTTACTACATAATGATAAATGAGACAGTCCTGGCTGTTGCTGCCCACAAGAGTGGAGGTCAACAGAAACACTTTTATCTTCCACAAGGGCAGAACCTGGTTCTACCATTTTTCTTCTGTCCTGGGATAGCTTAGGGCCAGTATAAATCCCTCAGAATGCTGCTAAAATTTGATACAATTGGAGAAGTTAAACACTAAGGGTGTCATCAAGACAGACTCCACTTGGCTTGCCTGAACCAGTTCTTTCAAGTCAACTTTTGATTAATAAGCATCAGATTCATTTCTGGATGCTACCTCTTACTTTTTAAAGACAGAAGTTCTCAGAAGTTTCCATTCAGCTGCCATAATCCCCACTCTATCCCTCAAGTTTTAGAGGGAGTGAAAAATTGACCATGGCTTCACACAGAAATGAAAGGAGCAGCCCCTAATGATGGTGCAGAGTTGAAGACAGAACAGATGTCTCTAAGTTTGCTAGAAAATTTCTCAGTCAAATGATCACCACAACCCTTACTGAAATTGTAGAGATAGGGAATAACAATTCCTGGTTTGCAGTATCAGATGCCTGTCTCTGCTCTTTCTCTGCCTGCACGGCTCCAAACTTGTTTGTTTCTGTTAATTATTTGGATCCTTCATCAAGCCCAACCTACCCCTGTGATGACACAAAAACTTTTGCTCAGTAAGAATGAGCATTTCCTCAGATGCTCAAAAATCAGATACCAGTAAAACACAAATTCTTCCCACATAACAATGAGTAAAACAGACTGTCCTCTGCTGAGGGCAGACAGCTCAATAGCTGAGAATGAAAACATTCAATTTTAGGTACAGTAACAGATTCTCCTGAACCTTGTCAAAAAATAAATGCAGCTCACAAGGACCTGTTTTTGTGTTATACATGCTCAGTCTATCAGACCAGAGACTCAAATGTAGAGTTCAGCATTAGGCTTGAGCTATATCAATTCTCTGGCAAGTTCCAGAAGACCTGAAGGGCAGAAATCAACAAGCTGATTACACTGAGCAGCTTACATATTATTCTGACCTGTGACATACCTTGGGATATCCTTTGTGATGAGATCATTGCCCTAGAAATTAACCCACATGACAGGTGAAGGACATTTAACCATTTCAGAAACCTCATATGTGGGAACCTGGGATGAGAGTTTTCTACAGAGCCTGCAGCACTGCCACTCCTCCCTTCACCAATTTTCCAGAGTCTACCCCAAGAACAAGCCACTACACAAGGCAGTCCCTTGTGCCTCCTTTTGCTTCTTTCCTGGTGTGGAAAACCAAGAATGCCCACTATGGACCTGCCTCTGGAAAGGGGGAAACATCCCTACAGCTGGTACATGATTTAAGGCTGGCGCTTTAGCTTTGCCTATGCATTTTGTGAGGATTCCAGATACACCTGGCTACAACTGACTATTCACTCCACTCACCAGAGATAATCATAGCAGACACAAGGGACTAGGCAGTGACCAAGGTCTGGCATTGCTGTGGGTCATAATCTGTCACATCATTACAAATCGAAATTAACTGTGGCTGACATGAATAAAAGTGGCTGAGAACCAAGTACCCGAAGAATGGACAATACCCATTGATGGTGATAACCATCTCTAAACAGCTGGCACTTTTTAAAGCAGCCACCCATAAAATGCACAAAGTCCTCAGATCAGCCCTCCTTCTGCAAATAGAAAATTATGCTGCAGGAGCTGAATAAGGGTACACCACTAATAGCAAGTTAATTCAGCTCAAGAATACACTTTTGAAGCAAATATTTCATGGTTTGGTTCACATCAGGTGCAGTCTGAGTGCATGAACTGAATTCTGAAGGGGACAGTGTGCCACCCACCTGTGATAAGCATTCAGTCCATGGGACCAGATTAAAACCAGTCTGAAGTAACACCCTTTGTCCCTGAGCTGTGTACAGTGTGGACAATGGGCCCTCAGCACCAATTTTTTCATTCCCAGGTCCCCTGCTACTGCATCACATGAACCATCACTGCAGACAGAGCATCAGGTGCTCTGATTCCTGCTTTGGCATTTGGATCAACATAACTGGGGCAAAGCTGCAGCTTAGTGACTTACATGCCCAAGAGTATCTGGGATAACAGATAAAACTCAAAGCTTAAAGGAAGATGGATCCCTGGAAAAGTCTCACTCAACACTGCTAGATTTCATGGTAATAAACTCCATGAAATGCCTGATTTTACTCTTACATAATTAAGATACTTGAGCAGTATTAAACTACTGATGCTGTAGTAGAGGTTGTTAATGCATAAAACAGGTGTTGACACTGTATGCTGTTCCTAAGCAGTGTTCCCAACAGCACTGAAAGAATAACAATAACCACCAAAGAAGGCAATCTCACAACTTTTCTGCATTCTGCAGGGAAAATATTTATCAAGCTTCACTAAAGCTACAAAGAATATTCCAGAGACACTGGTGACTTTCTAGCACAGAGACCTGTTGAATTCACTTTCTGTACTTATTGTTCTCTTTCCAAAAGATAGAATCAGGCTCTTGCTTCTTGAACTTTATGTGACATTTCTTACGCATTCTCTTCTTTGTTAATCAGTGATCTTAGAAAGACATTATATGTGACTTTATTCATTCCCAGACATTATTACCACTACCAAAGGAGACTGAGACCTCATAATGACAGCAGGAAAAACCCACCCAAGGACCTAAACACTGACTGGAACAGCAAGCACTTCAGGATGGCAGACTTCAGGTAAATGCTATTTTCAGATCATAGGTAAGTTCTGCGCTTACGTCTCAAACGCAAATCCACCAACATTAAGGGAACAGTGCAGAAGGCACATAGATGTGGGGTTTACTTGTAATGTCTAGTGCCACACAGAGACCCATTTGCAAAGAAAAAAAGTAATTTAAAAAGAAGAAAGAAATTTCCATCTTGTGTCTCATGTCAGACAGAAAGGAGGGGAAAACAGAAAAGTAGAATAGTGTTGGATGGGAGGCAAAGGGAATCCCTATTTTTATTTCATGACCTGTCTGCAATGCCAAAGAGCCCCAGCTATAGCCGCACGCACTGCAGGTGCACCAGCTACAGCCCATGCACCACTCACTCCTTCAGCAGAAAGTTCTGAGCTCTTTTACAGAAACCCAGTCAGAGATCCAAGGATACAATCACCCAGTCTCTGACCTCTCTGCAAGTCTGCTATATGCAGCAAGGGCGCCTGAGCTTCTCCTTCTCCTCCTTCCCAAGCACATACTTTGCTCTACAATGTTTGTATACTTTCCTGGCAGAACGGAAGGGAGTAAGGGAGGAGCATGTCAAACACCTGTTGCTCCTTTGCTTCTCCTCCTTCAAGGCTTCTCCGTCCTTTCGTTCCCTTCAGCACGGAGTAACATCTGGATACAGGACTTAAGCATTTTTCCAGCAAATAAAATGTATTAACAAAGAATCAAACATCAGGATTTACTGGTCAAGTGATCAGCTCCTCCTCTCATCCTAATGCTTCACAGTATTTATGAAGCTTGGAGTTTTAAAAGGGCAGGAGTTTTATAAAGCTTCCCAGAGCTAAAAATGATGTTTATTTCTTCTTGGATAAACATACTTCTGTGTATCTGAGCCTGTCCCAGATCTTATGCTCCTTAAGTATTATATCACTTAGATAAAGAACCCTAGTACAAATACTGAACTCACTTTTTTTTTCTTCTGTTAGTAGTGTGTAGATACATCGTATATCTGAGAGAATCAGGTGTGCAAATGCAACATGCATGGAAAGAAATCATAACCTAATGGGAGAGGACCTCAGTAAAAAACTGAAAATAAATGAAGCCATTCAGTTTCCATGAAGTGTGACTCCTGATCCTGAAATATACCCTGTACTGAAATATTGCTACTTAGACTGAGCAGTCATGACAACTCTTCAGCGTAATCCTAACAATGGTGGGTTTTTCCACACTTGCATTATTTTTGCCTAGAAAGACCAGCAGCTAAAGGACCCCCTTAAGCACACTGGAAAAGCTAATTTCCACCTCAGCTTCTATTACAGCTCAAGCTGAACATTTGGCTTCAAGTCAGCTGTGTGTCCTGAAACAGTACACAAACTGAGGATGAACAAAGTCATTGAGACTATTCTGGCATCACTTCCTTGCTCTTGCTGTGACCATATGCAGAGCCTCAAGGGCTTTCTTTATTATTATCATTTTTAAAACAAGTATATTGTTGCCTTCAGAGTAGTGTCTTGACCAAGAGACAGCAACTTCTCTACCTAGTCTGCCTTGGTATGTCCAGTGAGTGATTTCTCTTTGCTCTAGATGTCAGATGCCACAATACCCACTAAAGATTGACTAAACAAATTAAAAGTCTACTACTGCTTGTCTCTACAGCCCCTTTCTATGGCCCACAAATAAGTCCCGACATAGACACCTGATAATCTGTGCCCCAAGACCCCCTGAAAACCTCCGGCTGTTGTCAGAGCAACTCACAGCAGACTCCACAGACACTGCAGGGGGAAGGAAAGGGGAGGGGAAAAAAGAGGGAGAAAATACATGCTTCGGGTTTTTCTAAATGACACTCAGAGGTACCAAGCGCCAGGAGGTTTGTGCTTCCCGTACACATCACACCCCTCTATTTTTGCCTTGCACCTCGTGGCCTCGCTGGAAAGGAAGCCAGACAGATCTGCTTCATCAAGGACTCAGCCCTCTCTGTCCCCGGAGGAGGGGAGGACGCCACCGCCTCCTGCTCTCTCCTGAGGTGGGAGAGCACCTGCGGGCACACGGGACGCGCGGAGCACCGCCACCAGCCCGCCCCGGCCCCGCACACCGGCAGCCCGGAGCACGATCGCGCCCGGGCGACGCGGGACCTACCCGGGAGGGCGGGATGCCCCGCGGCCGGGGTGGCTCAGCGGGGCTGGCNGGAGCCGCTCCCGCATGTCCGCCCGGAGGAGCGACCCACGGCCCGCGGCCGGGATCGCCGGGACGCATCCAGCCCCTGCCCCACGGCCGGCATGGCCGGGACGCATCCCGCCCCTGCCCCACGGCCCGGATCACCGGGGCGCATCCCACCCCTGCCCCACGGCCCGGATGGCCGGGACGCATCCCGCCCCTGCCTCGCAGCCGGGATGGCCGGGATGCATCCCGCCCCTGCCCCATGGCCCGCGGCTGGGATCGCCGGGGCATATCCCGCCCTCCCGGGTATGGCCAACTGCCATGGTCTCGGCACGGTAAAAGCTCGGACACGAAACAACCCGAAAACAATGCAACACCTCCCATACGCAATCTTTATACGTGTACACTGTAAATATTATTAATACACACACGGTGCAAAGGTCCTGAAAGCCTCCCTGGATGATACCCTAAGCTGGGCATGCAATTTTGTACTGCAGGCGCTGCTGCTATCTTTTGAAATCACTTCTCTCTATCCTCACTCATGTTTGAAGCCTTCATGTAAAACACACACATCATAATTAAACCACAACCTCCCTTTCTCTTGCAGAGACTATCTAGACTTGGTGTTTTCAAACCAGCAAAAGCAGCTCAAGGCCCTGTGTGTCACAATCCAGGCCTGGCTCCCTGCTAAAACGGCAGTCTCTGGCTCTTCATCTACCACTCGACATCAACAAAACTGTCACTAACCACTAAGGGGCATGGGCACAATCCCTGCAGCTAAGAACACTTTTTGGCATAGCTGTAATTATTTAAAAGCAGTCACTATTTAAAAAAAATATTCTCTTACAGCAACTCACACATTGCACAGTCTCATTGCATTAAGACAATCATTTTTTGGAAAACATTATGAAGTTGTTTAAAACCCCAGTTACAAGAAAAGTTATCTGTACCAATATAGGTTAACATTATCCAAATGCATTTGGTTATAGTCAATTACTTGCATTTTTCAAATACCCAGAAGCCAAACTTACATTAACCAGGTCAGACTGCAACAATTTTCAGTTGAGTACATCTATGTCAGGACAAATTACAGTTTTCAACTTCATATCAAAGGAGGCTATTAGGGGCAGAAGAACAACGTGCATCATGGCAAATATTAAGTGTTCCTCTCCTAGCTTTGCACAGTTTGGATGGACAAGACAAATGCATCAGATAAAACAACTCTCACTCAGACATCTACTTACAAGCAAAGAAATACCAAGCCAATAATGCAGGCAACACAAAGTGAAAAAGAAAAGTCAATAGATTTAAAATGTACAGTATAATTACCTTCTGTTTTTTAAGTTTCAAGTTCTATGGGAATTTTTCTTCTCCACAAATGAGAGCTAAATTTTTCATTCTGTGCAAGAACAACAACCCCAGGTATTCACTTGTTTCTCAGACACACAGTTTTTAGGAAAACAAAAAACCTCATGTTTATCCCACTCAATTCAGGAGGCTGAGCAAAGCAGTATTATACAAAAGGTATTCCTTTCCCTAAACTGTTTCAGTATGGCAATTTTTAATTCCTTATTGCTGCTTTTTTCTACAGTCTAAATGACTACTTTCTAAAGACAAGTCAGAGCTAGAACCCATGTCTCTATTAAAAATATAGAGACTAGCACTGCTGCAAAAAGTGAGTGTCAATGTGAGAACAGGTAAGTTAACATCACATGAGAGAAAACTGATCCAAAGCAACCAGACTTGCCATGATACTGACTCAAGAAGTGTTGGACTGAAATTCAAAAAAATCCCAAACCAAACCATTAAAAAACCTCACAAACCTTTAGATCTAATTCCCAGCTCTTTACAGAGCTTTGCTACAGAAAAAAGAAGGGAAGAGGACAGGAATAAAGTGCTATTTTTAGTGCACAATAGTAAATTCAACAGAATACAGCAATGACAAAGATTAGTCAGGTGGTTAAAATCAGAAAAAGACAAAGAGGGCGTCGCTTTTGATGGGGATAAAGAAAAGGTCTCAAGTTTCTCTCCTGTTTCCTATTTCATCAAAGGGTGATAAAGGCTTCTGCTGCTGTGGAAATAGTAAAACTACTTACATAATTCAGATTGCAGCTTTTCCAGCAAAACATAAAATAAAACTCCAGGACAACCAGAAGTTCTCTGTTCTCTGATACATAATCCTGTATGGAAACATATTTACATTTCCCGAAACTTTTTAAACAAACAGTTGAGTTTTGACCATAAACTTGAGTGACACATTGAGAAGTGGTTGGAATGCATCTCTAATAGGATGTAGAGTAACTGACAGTTTCTAGGCTTTGGTACAAGAAAGCACAATAATAAACCACAAGTATTCCCACTGACTTTGCATAAACATTAAAAATCCACAAATGGTAAAGTTTTACTCATTTGGATGTTTAAGTATTCCAGGTAGCCAGCTTGGATTTTTCATTTTCATTTGTTTTTTTGTTTTTTTTTTTCAGGGAGGAATAACAGCTAGAGGGAAAGGAAGAAGGGGATAAGCTCTGTCTTTGCAAGCAATCCTAAAGGACATGGCATTGGACCATGGTAGCATTTAACTACAGTCTGCTTTTGCCAAGTCAATACAGCTTTCCAAAACATGTTTATGGGCTGCCAAGTGAGCTCAGTCACTGCAGCTCAGTTATGTGCTTTAAACACTATCTCACTACTGAGAGAACAACTGGATAAAAAAATACTAAAATAATAATTAAAAATGCATTCAATCCCACGGCGAATTCTACTTAGAATTATCTTAGTTTTGCTACGTTATAAAATGCATTTGAAAGCACAAATATAAATTCACATCCCCATATGCTCCAATGTATTATTTTTTACTCTGGGGCTAAACTAACCTTTTGGTTTCGAGACTGTATTTCTCAGATGATTAAAAAAACATCAGGAAGAGCATCAGTTGTGCATTGACTGTAACTGAGTTTACAAATAACCTTTCTACTCCTGGGCCTTGAGAGTCAGTTTAATTCCAGAGGCTGCTCCAACTTGCAGTGTTAGCAGAACTCCTTAAGGAACTTTCTACCAGCTCAGAAACGCTGAAGCTCAGTGCCCTCAGGCCCTTCCATCCTCTGCACTTCTGAGACACCAGAGAAAGGCTCAGGAGGAGACAGGTTGAAAAAATACCAGTCAAGGATAACAGGATGTGCAGGAAGAAGGGACTACAAGCACTTGGTTTAGCTTCTTTGACAAACTCTTCTGTAAGGGGAGCCCATGCCTCTCACCATCCCATCATAATCTAACTCTGCTGCATCTGCAGAGGACTGACAGTCTAAGCATGGTAACTCCGGGGTTTAGATTTTACATCTAGGTTTATCAGCATTCTGAGAAAGTCTCCATCCCACACCCAAGGGCTATGTGGAAGCAAGAGGCTCTTCCCAGTGTTAGAGGTCTAGGTGAGGTCTGCTTAAAAATAAAAATTAAGAATGTAGTGACTTGGCTCTTCCCTCCCTCTGAGGACCTACTCAAGCTTTTAATTCAGGACAACTGAGATTATTTCCCTTCTGCTTTAGGTAGTAACGCCCAAGCACAAATGCAGTTTCCTGACAAGCTACACCATCAACACTCAGGAGGGACAGTTGAAGAACTGAGCTTGTTCACTGAACGAGGGCAGGTCTGACATTGCAGAGACTGCCTGGGACTGTCCAAACCCAAAACCAAGGAGAATAGGACATCCTAGAATTTCTCTCTCTGCCTTATCCTTGAATGCAGGGACCTTTCATATTAGAAGACTTTAGGAGCATATTTAGATTTAAAAAATGTTAGCGGAAATAATTTAAATGCACAAGGAACTGAGTAAAACAAAATAAATTAAATTGTCCTGTATGGGCTCCACATTGCATATGGCAACTTCAGAGACAGAAGGTGCTCTCTACAGTCCTGCTCTCTACAGTCCATGAAATTTGCTTTCAACAATGCAAAGTGAACATGAGTGAACGTTGTACAACCAAAATAAGGAAACGTGGTACGTCAGTCATGGATTTCACCATCCATCCATTGTATGTGGTATATGTAGTCTCAGCCAACTGGAAGCATGTGAATTAAAATATCAGAATTACCCAGCTCCTATCATTAAAGTCTACTTTCCCCCCACAATTAGGCTTAGAGACTGTAATGATGTGGGTAGATCAAAATAATTCCTAACTACTTTTGTAATGGATTAGGATATATTTCATTAGATTTTATCCATAAAAATGTAAAGAGAAAAATGCCTTGAATAAAATTTCGTAAGAAAATATTCTATAAACATTGAAATAAAATTCAACTTGTTTCCTCTCAATACAATTTTTATATTAAAAGGTTTGCATTCAGGGCTGCAATGTACCCTTGCCAAATGCTCATGCATTCCTAATTAGCTTTCTTTTCAAAACTATTGTGCATTGTACCCAGTCTGTTCTTCTCTTTGGTGAGCATTTGACGTAAGGTGTCTCTATTTAGTGACATCAACATCTACTCTCAGCCAGCTATGCAAATTGATTAGGCCAGTTGCATCCCTTTTCCTACAATCCCACATTTGTCCTAATTCTCAGAGACGGAGACATGTATGATACACAATGATACCTTCACTGTGTTCATTAGAGACCAACATAGACCACCGTACATTTATTTGTTAGGTTTTTTTCAGTTTTTCATTGAATCCTAAATATAGTGCAAGACCATCATTGCTTAAGAAGCCTGCAGTGCACCAGATTTTATTAGAGCATTCTGTGAATGATATATAGCACCAGTGGTTTGCCTTATGAATTATATTTCCCCATTCTTTTTTCTCTAGAAAAGGGATATAGAAGGCTTAATATAGGCATACATTTTGAACAGCTGAGTAAACAGGAAAGAAACCATCTACAGAAGGAAAATGCCAATACTTATAATTTGGAATAAAAATTAAATAGCTACATTTTTTTGTTCAGACATATTATGTTTAGGGTATTTTGGCTTTTGCATCTCCCTGCTCCCATATTTAATCTTGTTAATTACAAGACCCTGATTTCCTCCATGTCACTCCAAAACAGAATATCAATTTAGGTGAGAAGAGTCCTCCAGAGGTCATCTAGTCCAACCTCCTTCTCAATGCACAGCTACCTTCAAAGCTTGATCTGGTTAAAGACAGTCAGTCCAGACTCTCCAATTCACATGTTCCATTGCTTAGCCACTCACTATGAGTTTTTTTACAACCAGTGAGAAATTTTTTCTTTACACTCGCCTTGCTGCTACTTGTGACTGCTGCCTTTTGTCCTTTTGTTGCCCAACTGTGAGATCTGGTTTCCCCCTAACCTCTTGTGAGTACCTGAGGTAGTAATTAGATGCCCTCTTGACCTTCTCTTCTCCAGCAGCTCCCTCAGTGTCTCTGTGCATAGCTCATGTTTCAGTTTCCCCAAAGTATTAGCAGCCCTTGGTTGCACTGTCTTCAGCTGGTCAATCTCTCCTCAGAACCTGGAAGCCTGAAACTGAGCACAGCTTCTCAGGAGCCACCTCACAAGGGAATAACCCTGCCCTCGCCCTCCCTGCTGCACTCAGCCTCAGGCAGCCTGGACGTGGCTGTCCCTCACTGCTGGAAGGGCACTCAGCTGAGCCAGGTATGTCCCAGCCTGTTCACTTGTGCTGTCACAGCCTCTCTGATGGCCCCTTAAGCTCTAATAAACTGCCTTTGCTGTCACCCTTCTCTTTCTACAGATGCAGAGTCTGGTTTAAAAGGGAGTGGACTCACTGAACAGTCCCAGTTTGCAAAGTTAGGTGGACCAGGATACAGTCAAGCAAAACAAAATTTTGGCGTAATAAGGAGAGCAGTGAGAGAAACAGCTGAGCAGTTATGTAAGAGCCTCCCAAGGGAAGAAGTGGCAGAGTTATGGCTCACTGCATTCCCAACCCAGAGAGGACAAGGCTGTTTTAAGAATTGGTTCGATGGCAGAGTTTTGTGTCACGTGTGTAATCTTTTCTAATGGCAGCAATTTTGCAACAGCTTGTATTTGCCATATTGCACACTTCTAGCTCCTCAGGACTACAACATAGATACAAAAAGATTTAATCAGCTTATAAAAACAGTTCCAAACAAAAACTAAATGGATAAAGCTGACTAGTAGGAGGATTTCTTCTTGACTGTTTGGCAAGGGAAGGAATCTGGAAGTAATAGTGCTGGCATCTGCGTAACTGTTCAGAACTTTTTAAAATGTTTCTTCCATATAATCAGATGTTAATGGAATGGAAAGAACTCCTTTGTGGAATGAAATAAGAGTCATAGCAAACAGTCAGCTGGGGAAGATTTTCTGTCTGTCTGACTTGGTGGCTAGCTGTCAGTCTCCATCTCTCCTCTATGCAGATCAGTCAAAATTCACTTCTCTCTGAGTACTGAGTTTCCGAGAGACTTGAAACATCTTTACACTACATCTACAGGAGGTTTTCAGTGGCATACACAAGAAGTGTCTTTGCTTCTCACTCTTGATGTAAGCTATTGAGCTTTTAAAACCATACATAAATGCATCAGCCCTTTTTCTTCCAAGCATTATAAATGCTCTCTCTGCCTTTTGAGGACTGCATAAATCACCTAATAAAGCCTAGTAGATTTATACACAGGAGGATGCAAAATGTAGACCAAATTTTAGAAGCTAAAATATTGGTCAAAGATTTCAGAATTCTGATGGGAGAAATACACAGATAGAGATCTCTGCAACAATGTGCCATCCCTGCTTGGAGTTGTTTATATTGGTGGTATAAAGAGATCACAAGGACAAGTCTTGAACACAGATCTCTAGTTACAGGAACTGGAAAACGTCAGGTAGGGCTGGTGAGGGGAAGAGAAACAAAGTGGATTTTGTTGTTTTTTTCACAGTTGTCAAAGCCCAGTGTCATTGAATCACTGCTTACATACAAGAACAGCAGCCACCAGCCATACTCTGATCCTTTATAGGCTGTCTAACCAACAGAGCAGGATTAAGTAGAAGAATCAAAGGCAGCTTAATCTCATCATCACTGATCTTAGAGAAACAGCCTTATTAGCTACAACTTACTTTTCTGCACCTCTGTCCCATAGCAAATAGACACAAAAGTAAGACCCAGCTATAGTTTTAAGAACTGATATAAATCCTTCTGAAACTGTTGAGGAAAAGCTTCCAGTGACTTCTGTGGGCTTCAGTTTGGGGAGTAATTCAAGAAGAAAAAGTCCACAGAATTAGTTGCTACATACCTGTCTTAGATGATAACTTAAAGCAGCTGAGACAAAACAGAAATGAATGAAGCACCTGTAACTTCATTATTTTTTCACTAGGTTGTTCAAAGAGTGTACTTATTTGGATTACAATTCCCCCTAAGATTACAGTACAATTCTTCACTGATTTTTAACAGTGTGATTTTGCATAGTAGCAACAATGAGATTTTACTAATTCAAGACCAAAATTCAAACTTTGTTACATTCTCTGTATTTTATACCTTGGAACCACCCATTTTTTGAAAGAGAAGGCTTTTCCAGGAAGGTAAGACTGTGTGCCTCTTACCACCATCTTACACCAGTTTACTGATGTGATTTAGTCATACTAGCAAAGGCTGCCTTGCAAAGTCTGCATCTTTGCAACACAACAAATTCAGTGGGTTAGACTGGATTAGATCAACATGAGGTTTCTACTGTCCAAATGCCACTCATGTATTTCAGTGGTTTATTTCAATATGTCTAAACAAATCTGGTTACCATTTTTTGGTTTCCCCAGCGAGTTGAGGTCATAAACCATAGGCAGAAAGAATATTACCAGGGTTGGTTCTGGTGGATATCTTTCACTCCCTGAAACACTTCCTATAAATTCTAGCCAAACAGTGCAGCTGAAGGGTAATGGTAATTGCAGAAATTGCAGAAGAATGCATACAAGTGATCCATACAAGACAACACACACCAATGATTCCAAGTCTAAGAAGCAGGCAATAAAGACAGTTTGCATGTTTCACCACAGACTGCTTGATGAGACTTCCCTAATTATGCTTATTAGGAAGAGTTACCGAGAAGAATTCTGTTCTTTTAAATTCTACCATTCAAAAGCTATCAACCATGAAATCACATACTTCTTGCATATATTTGCAGTTTTCACAGAGAGTGTAGGACACTACTTCCATCACCTGCCAAAGTATCACTGTTACAGGTTTGAACTACAGATTAGGCACAAATCAGAGGGCTCAAAGGAGTGTGTGTATACTGTGTAATTTGCAAAGTACTTAGTAAAAGACATCACTTTCCAATTACACTTACACTTATAAGTGCAGCATTTAAGTATGTCAGGAACAGAATACACCATTATAAAATTAAAAACAAACTAGAACCAGCAGCAGCAGTGGTTTTGAAGCTAATCAGGCATTCAGGGACCGTTAACAAAATCAAAACTATCCCAGTGCCTTGAAATTTCTCATCCACTCATTGCTTGAAAGTCATATTGCCAAAGCATCATGAATGCTACTAGCAAGGGTTTCTTTCTCTTTCAATAAAGTAGCAAGACATGCAGCATTCTATTTTTAAACTTTTTACTTTTTTTTTTCTGAGTCAGGCAAGAGTTCTTTTCCTGGCTAAAGGTAGAAGAGAAGAACTACAAAGGTATTAATTTTATTTACTCCCATACATATTGATAAAATTGCTAGAGCAGGGTGCATTTTGTAGCACTATAAAATCCTCAAGAGAAATAAATTCCTCTCACATCTTGTCCCTAAAATATTTTTGCAGGAAAACATATGGATTATTTACAGAAGAAATTGCCAATAAATGTTATCAAACTGCATCTGTTACAGAAGATAAACATTTCTCCACCATTCCAATTTTTTTACATTAGGCTTCTAGCTGAAATTCAGATCTACAGCTAAAAGACTATTGTAAGCTTATAGTAAGAGAAACGTTAGAAGTTTCTTGATTACAGTGTTGCCAGTGGGGAGCACTGTTGCAAACACATAAGAGAATTAAAAGAACAAAATTCGCCCCTGGAGAAATTCAGTGGAGACAGCTGGATTTCCTCAAGGAAAGCCTGACCCACAGGTATTTTCCTTAGAAGAAGGAAAGTATTTTATGAAACATTCTTCTGTATTTAGTGACCAATAATCTACATTATTGTCCCAAGCTCACATAACAGTCAAAAAGATATCTCTGGAATAGTAGTGACAAATTCAGGAAGCTCAAGTGTTATGGAATAGTCATAAATCCAGAAGTGGACCGTGGACAGCCATAAGGACAGCCCCACAACACATCCATCTCAAGTGTGAACTGTACCTGTTGCACAGGACAGGTACTGAACACCTGCCCTTGCTGAGCACACCAAGGAACTCACGCAGAAGCAAATTTCACCACTACAAAGCAGCTGAAAACAAAAAAGCAGCTAAAGCTCAGGTACTGTTACTATACGATGTTTTTGTTACTGCAAAGTCCTCTAGGGCCTCAAGCTAGGCCCTTGCTTCCAGAAATGTGAGAGACAGCTAATTTCAGCTGACAAGAGAATATTCTGATGTAACAGTGCTGATTTTATATCCCAGCTTCAATTTCTTATGTTGGGAACCTTGATGCTTAAGTTCTCTGAATTAATGGACATTTCAGAACTACATCAGTTCTTTCTTCCTTTCCCACCTAACTATAACAATATTTTCCTGATTCTGCATAAGTGTTGTCAAAAACAGTCATTCTCCTTTATGTAAAGCACAGGAAATCCCATGATAAAGTTAGAAATGTGGATTTCAACAGTAAGATAAACAGTGCTAAACAACATAAATTTAATTACAAAGATCAAAGCAACAAACAGCAACACTGCCCTTCCTCTCACACCTCAACCGCCCACACAAGGCAGTCCCCCACGTTTCTAAACTCTAGCCACAAACAGTCATAAGTTTGAGAAGAACTAGTTCAAGCAGTTTTAAAATTTTGAACTTCCTCTGATAAACTGAGTTCTGCCTAAGGCTGCACACACAGTGCTCACCCCTCTGCTGGCTTTGCACAGTCCAGAACTTTGTGTTTACCATTCTGAATTGTCAGCTACATCCAAGTGCCAGATTGCACTGTAGAGGCAATCACACACGTAGCTATTTTATTCCACTGAGTGAAGACAGTAATCTCTGAGAGAGCAGCAGCTTCTTTATCCAGACAGCTAAATTTACTCCTACCTGTCTCATAATGCCTCAAGTGACACAGAAGCCCAGAAGCAAATAAGCCATGACAGGGATATTAAGGAGTAAATAACACCTCTACAAAGACAGACCTTCCAGAGAAGTAGCATTTTCTGACTCAGGCACACACCCATCCACAAGTTGGCTTTTTTCAGACTTGCAGGTATATTCGCTTGGAGAAGTGAGACCAAATCAGAGAAACAATGGGAACTGCTGTGGAAACAGCAAATTTCTGAGAATATTGATCTGTAATTCAGCTACATGAGCTATACGTGTTACTCAGAAATTCATTTTAAAACAGTCTGGGAAGTGAGGCTTGACAATGGAAGCAGAAGTGAAAAGAGATATTTGGATTCTTGGGTGTGCCACTTCCCTCCTTAGGTACTTCCTGATGGTGAGATCAGTCAATGCACATTAAATAATTCACAGCATCACTGTCCTGGTTTCAGCTGGAATAGCTGGAATTTCTTCCTAGTTGGTACAGTGCTGTGTCTCTGACTCCCTGTGAGAATGCTGATGATGCACTGATGTAGGTGTTGCTTGGTGGTGCTCACTCAAAACTGAGGACGTTTCAGTACCTCATGCTCTGCCAGTGAGCAGGCACTCCAGAAGCTGAGGAGGAGCAGGGCCAGGACAGGGAACCCAAACTGGCCAAAGGGACATTCCATGCCCTAAAAGTTATGCCCAGGATATAAACTGGGGGAGTCGACTGGGAGCTGCCAAGAGCTGCTCAGGGCTGGGCTGGGCCTCAGCCAGCACATGGTGAGCCACTGCATTGTGCACCACTTGTTTTTCTGGGATTTTATTTCTCTCCCTTTCTTTTATCTCCCTTTTAATTCTGATGATTATTATATTTTATTTCAATTTTTAAACAGTCCTTAGCCCACGGGTTTTACCTTTTTGCTGATTCTCTTCCCCTCTTATTTACTGGGGTACATAAGCAAGCAGCTACAAGGTACTTAGCTTCTGGCTGGGATTAAACCATGACAATCACAACTTGCATATGTGTAATACTGTATATTAGCTTTCAGGAACTCCATTACCTATAAAATTACTTCTGCTTTTATTCACAAAGTATATGCTTGTCTTTGATGGTGTCCTGAAAGGGGCTCATTAAATTACTAATGTAACTATTAAAGCTATTAAATTACCAATTTTGAGGGATCAGTTCAAAGCACATTGAGATAAGCATAAATCCAAAGTAAACCAAGTATCTCTTCACTTCACTGACCCTCCCATGAGGCTCTGAATGCTAAAATGTCTTTCTCCTGGCAAGATTAACCCCTTCATTGTATAATCCTCCCTGGCCAAAACAGTGGAAGTAGTTACTCCTAGGGCTCAGAAGATGTTGTGCTTGGTAGTACATAATGATGGGGGAAGGAGGGATGCTTGGTTTGTGTTTACTTTTAGAGCCCAGGGGAGAGATTGCTTCCTAAGCTTCCTGAAAAGATGCTTATTTTTATTCACATTGTCACTGTGTTTTCCCATGAACAAATATTTATACTTCAGAGGAAATGTTTCAGTAACATGTTTCAGACAGGATAAGCAATGTCTTCACTTCCTTTTATTATGAGAAAGCAATTTTGCTTACAGGAGGACGTAAATAAATAGATTCCCCAGAGATGCAGGGAAAGGGGTAATTCTTGCAGGGAACCCATCTTGAAAATACTGGCAGCAGGTCATTAGGTCAGTGTTAGCTGACCTGTGGAGGTTTCATTTGCAACTGCAACAAATGAACACATCAGAAATGTACTGCTTCCTTTGTTCAGAGAAACAGACCATTCCTGTGCAATCCTGTCTTAATTAAAACATTCTCCCTTCTGACAAGTTTTAGTAGCATCTTATTTTCCTATTTGCATTATTATAATATACATTTAATATATATGGCAAGCTATAAATCCATCTTTTGTTAATACTTCTGAACATACAACAGACTGAGAAGACTGAAATTTCAATGAGTGAAATTTACCTAATTTCATTGACTACTCCAAATTGTGAGCAGAGAGTTTGACTCTGTGATCTCCTGAGGTTCCTCGCAACCTGAATTTTCCCACAACCCTAAATTAAAGACATGTATTTGGTTTTAGTAACTTACTTACAGCAGGAACTGTGAAGATCTGGCTGTGATACTTGACAAAAGCAATATAAATATACACCTGTAACTCAGGCTGGCAAAAGCCCCACTTTTCCCTAGGCTGCACAGAGCAGGAACTCAGAAAGCTGCCTGGATGCATGGAAAAGTACCTCCAATATTTGTGTTACAAACTCTTTCTTCATACCAGGATCTCACTCATTTCCTGCACCTGCAGTTAGTCTGTGTAAGTATTCACTCTTGAAAATCAGACTTAGCAGCTTCCGTTTCTTTGATGCTTGGAAAAAAGCTTGACATTGGGTCAAAAGCTACCAGAGCAGAAACTGCTCATTACCAACCCTGCAACACCAAGCCTTTATACATTTATCTGCTGGAAGATCAGAACAAAGCTGACTAATCCTGTAAAAGAAACTATTATTTGTAGGACTTTTCAGTTGTGACTTTTGGTACAAAGTTTGCCAAGACACAGGTGCTATAACTCAAATACTTGACCAAAAGCTGCTGGTCAGAAGAGCAGTGGTGACAAGCAAGACTAAGTGAAACAAATCAGGCTTTCTTTTATTTCTGCCTGTCAATACTTACCTCACAGGAGAAAATGTTCACATCCATTTTTAGCAGCTTGATCAAAAGCAGAATTTCATTAAAAATACTTCATGTCTTTCTCCTACTGTGGCACTCCTAAGGAGGAAAGAAGGAAAAAAAAAAGAATAAACCTTACTATTTTTAATCTAAAGTTACAACACATGCAACAGCAACATCTTTTATGATCTGTTTTATATTGTAAAACAGGGCTGCTTGGTCAACACAACAGTCTTTTAAAGTTCCAAACAGGCAAACTGTGTATCTTTACTAAAACACTCTTTGCTCCAATGCACTGAAGAAGTAATGGGTAGCTTGATGAGCTTCTGAGCATAACTGGAGATTGACACAACTCTGTCAAATTAATCTTGTTCGTGAATGATTTCCCCATGGATTTAGATCAAAAAACACCAAACCACCCTAGGTGTCAGAACCTAACACTGCTGTATCCCAGTTAACCAGCTTCTCTCTCTTAGGCAGCAGACTCTGAGGAGGGTATTTCTGGCCACTTTCAAGAAGGCTCTCAAGTATGAGCTGACAGCCTGAGGACACATGAACTGGGAATTCTGTGTTGCTTCCCCCTTTGGTAACAAATGAAATTAATTATAAATGCCCTTGGTTTGGTTTGGTAAATGCCTACTTTATTGTGGCTTGGTTCTCATGCAGGAGCAAGGTGGAAATTTTCCAAGAACCGAAGGTGGGAACAACATTGATTTCACCTCAGATGCTGCCCTAAAAGCAATGCTCAGTGGCACAAGTAGGTTTCAGAGGTTCATGCTGCCTTGAATAGCAGCAGTGAAATGCAGAGTCTTCAAACAAACAGAGCAGTGGCCCACTGGGCATTTCTCCCTTCTTATCAGGATCATTTCAGAACTGAATTTAGAACTGAAGTTGATTTCTCACAGAAATTACGACCCTCTGTAGATACCCAGCACAACACAACAGAGAGACCAATCAGAAAATGAAGTAACACTTTATTCCACCTTTGTAGAATGGACAAGCCACAAGAATTGACACTAGAGCTAGAGGCATGCTGTTTATGTCCTCTAGGAGTCCTCCCCTTCCCTTTGCTACGTATCAGTAAGCATTTTAGGGGGCAAAGACGTGTCAGTCTTCCTGAACTGCCATGCAGCAGCTTCATGCAGCTACAACTGTGGAGAATCTTCTCACCATCTTTTCTACTGTGTTCAGCCTTACTTCCAAGGCAGGCCCATAGAGCTCCCTTCATAAGCCCTACGAATAACAGCCTTAACCCAGAATTAAACAACCTCCCAAATTATTAGTGACATTAGCATACTCAGGGTTCTAAAACTGTTTTAATAGATACTTTATGTGATACTGTACCATTCATAACTGTTTACTTGATTCCTGAGTATTGATGGCAGATTAGAAGTTATTTGCAGCTGCTTTCAAAACATCCCTTTAAAAAAAAAACAACAAACTAAGAAAGGGCCATCTGTTTTATCTGACCATAAACCCTGAGCTTTCTATGTTTTTACTTCACTGAGATCTCATTCACTTCTAAAAGCCTTTCTCTGCTTCACCTTCATTAAAATCTATAGACATGACCTCCAAGGATATATTAAGATCCTTCTTACCCTCAAACAGACATGTAAAGCCCTTCCACAAGCGCATTCACAATTCTTTTTCATCAATCATTAATCATTTACATTATTGTCCTACTAAAGGCCACATTAAGACTCTCCTGCTTGCTGAGATACTTTTTAAATTGTTATGCTGTAAAGTCAGACCAGTTGTTTGAAGAATGTAAGCAGATAGAAATGTAGCTAAACCTGATTTTCATCATTACTAAAGCATAAGCCTAAAAGTTCCACTTCACAAATAAAAGTTCATGCTTTCATCCTCCTGCCCCTCAGTCTTCCACTTTCTGATTTGGAAGACAGCTGAATTCCTAATTAATATTGCTCTACCCTATCACAACCCCAAAATACAAACATCTTTCATACCATGGTAGTGGAAGCAGATCTCTCTCTGTGATGATGATTTGCACTCAGAAGAAGAGAGCAGCTAAACCTTACAAGCACCTTCCTTAGCAGAGTCTCGAGGAGCTCCCAGCTGAGCAGAGAGCTGGCTTGCTGTGACTCTCACCCCGTGTGCCTGCAGAGAAAGTGTCAGTTCTGGCTGTGGCAGGGCACTTCCCTCTCTGTCCCATCTGCTCTGCACCCAGGCTGGCATTACTGAACTAACACTCACCCACAACAACAAGAACACTGTGACACTGTGCAGGACATGAAGCAAGGTCACTGCCGTGGGCTGAGGGAAACTACAGCCTGCTGGAACACACAGGAGCTCAGTGAGGGATGTACTTGCATGCTGTGATTCTCCAGAGTGGGGAATTCCTTTTAAATGGGCAGGAAGGGAGGAACAGGAACACCTGCTGCAGGCTGGCAAACATTTGCAGTGCAAACCAGGCCCAGAAGGAATGCAGACAGGGCTGGGTGGAACACTGGGCTCCCTAGATGACTCCCTGTGGCCAACAGTCATGTCTAATCTGGTCTAGAAGCCTCCTCTGTGATGGACAAGACACTCCTCTTACACACTGACACTACAGAAAACTCAAGAAAACTCAGGCCAGTTTTTCCCTCAAATCCATCTCAGCTTCACCTTTGCATTGTTCAGAAGCCTCAGCTCATCTAGTCCTGGCCCCACTCCTGCTTTGTTTAGTTTGCTGTCAGTTTTTAGTATCATTATTACCGAACTAACAATATTGCAGCATTTTATCCTCTCAAGTTTTTTACGAGTTTCCTTTAACCAGCCCATCACCTCTGTGCATTGGTTTCAGTTTCTGTTACACCACATATTCACAGCACATCTGCCCCATATCTCTTTTACAAACTTCAAGGGACTGCATGAGACAAAACTGCTTTTAAGCCTTATGTTTCTGACTTGCTTAATATGGTCTCACTTTAAACTTTTGCCTTTGAAAGTTCAAATGCTGGGAGAAGTTGAAGTAAAAGAAAGAGCAGAACCTTAGCTCATTGTTGTAATCTTTACTATGACACACCTCACTTGCTCTACATTACATGGTTGAACAGACAGTAGAAATGTTACTTACCATTGATACCTAAGCCAACATTTCTTCTCAACATATTTTCAAACCTTTAATGTTGTTGGATCCATAGCAAATGCAAGTGCTTTGCCCTTTCTATTTCAGTTTAAGCAAGTATGTTTTTTGCTGGGGTCTCTCAGAGAAAAAGGAACTTTTTTCAGTATTGACTACACACACAGACAACAGTGTGATATAAACATTTTCATTTAACTAAGTACAAATGACAACATTTGGAGTGAGGTTGACACCCAGGTTCTAAAAGAAGATGGGATATTATGATTGCCATTACCCCTATCTTAGGAGCATCCCCAGCAACTCAGTTAAACAGCTGCCAAATGAAAGTACTCTAAAGTAACTCTAAAGCTCTACTTTCCTGCCCAAGTAGTGAAAAGTCTTTCCCTTTTCTCATTCCTTTTTCCCAAGAGCTGCAAAAGAGTTGGACTAGGTATGGCCTACTGCTCCTCCCTGCAGGTTCTCAACAACAGTGGAGAAGAGAAAGGGCTCCTTAATGTCATTCTCCTGCTAGGTCTTTTTGGGAGGCACGTCCTTCTTTATAACCACCTCCTCTTGTAGCCAGTTCTCTACATGCATTTGCACTCTGTACCAATTACACATTTCATTCTTGTAATGCAGAGAACCATTAATAATTTAAGATTAAAAAGGAACCTAAGGGCAAGAATATTCCATTTTTGCTCACGAGATAGATGGTACGCTGCTAGTACATCAACTCAAGTTATCTTTGTGCATGCTACGTTAATTCAGCAAATTGCTTTTCAAACAAAGTGCATGCAGAAAGTGCCTGGAGATTCTACACGAGAAGGAAGTTTCATTTCTATGGCAAATGTGCCAAACCAATTCCCAGAAAGTGAAATAGGAGCAGATTTTAGTTTTGTCCATTTAGTTTTCACAAACAGGGGCTAGCCAGGATGAATTTTGTAAAGAAGCCCTCTGCACGAGCGAGCAAATGTCATGCCAGGTGTAGCGATAAATGCCCCAGCGCCCTGCCTGCCCCGTGAGCAATCAGAGGAACAATGCGCCCGTCTAACGGTATGGAACGGCTCGGGAGCGATGCAGCAGCACCGCCTGACACCCAAGTGAGCTGTCAGCATTTCTGACCTTACCGCGGAGGAGAACGGGACACCGGGGCGAGGCGGGCAGGTGCGGAGACCCTCCCGGGGCAGGAGCCAGGGGCTCTTGTCATGAGCTGGCCCGGAACGGGGAGCGCCCCC
>VXBR01008738.1:130980-247859 GCA_013400215.1 Cisticola juncidis
AGGAAATCCTGCGGGGCCCCGTGCGGGGAGAGGCCGCAATGGCATCACCTACGCGGCCGGGAGGGTGGGGTCCTCAGCCGCCTCCCCTCTGCTCCGTGTGAACATCCGCATGATGAAATGTGGAACTTGACAGTGGCATCAAGGTGTGTGTGCCTCCCCGAAGTGTGTTTAACACTCCTGTGTTTAACATTGCTGACGAGTAAATCCCACCGCACTGCTCGCCTCAGTTTCCCCACACAAAATGTTCATGCTGGATCATAGCTAAACAACTACGTTAAGCCGGTTTTCCGCCCAGGATGCTTTCCCACTGTCCTCGGGGTGTCTGACCTCTCTATCATAACACGCCAACATAAGTCTTTAAAGAGAACAATAGCGGGATACTGTAAGTAATTCAGCTCAGTAAGGCACTTTAAATGGTTGTAGAATGTGGTGCTGAAATGCTTAGGTAAGTTTGAGGGACTGCCCTAGGGGCAAATGAATGTTCTGCCTACTCAGGATCTTGGACTCGGTTTTCCACCCTGGGTCATCCTGTGCTGAGGAGGATTTGCGAGGACTGTGGGGCCAGGTACTCAGCCCTTGTGCCAGTGCTTCACGGCAGTGATGTTTAATGCTGCTCATGGGGAGTTTCTGACAACACAGCCCTTCTGAAAGGAGAAGGGCTGAGATACAGGGCCTGAGGACAGCAGGAGCTGGCAGTATTTTAGGTAGAGAGGCAGGCTGGGCTTGCAGCCAAACTGCTCTCCTATCTGAATGGCAGAGATCAGGCATTCTGTACAGAACTAATAAACCTAGGCCCCATATCATGAAAACCATAAGAGAAGTAGGGTTCATTGAATCTTCTTTCTTCTTTTGATGTTTTTTATTTCATGTGCTTCCCTGTGGAGTCATGAAGGCTTGAAATGTACCTGCTGTATACTGTATCAGTAGTGCAATGTACATGCATGCTGTATCAGTAATGCTGAACTGTGCAGCAGGGCGAATTAGCTCGTGTAGAGCTCTGTGATGCCACAGAAAGACTGCCTTCAGCACATAAATCAGCTTTAGATTACTGTCAAATACTAGCATGCCCCATGTTTTACGCCTGTAAGAGAAATGTGGGGAAATGATCACAGGATTCCAGGAGCTGAACCTTTAAAATAAATGACACTGGTATTGTGAACCCCTCATTAAATGAAGAGAAACTGTTAGCAACTTGGCTAAATGTAAAGTTTAGAATGAATGACTGAAAGATAATGACCTTTGTTGCATATGTGGTACCAAGGACAAAGAAAGATTGCTAGGCCATAGTTACTCCCCAGAATTGGAAGGATTATTTTTGAGGGAGGAAGAATTTATACAGAGTCCTGGTAACTCATATTTAGACCCCCAGTGAGGAAGCCTCCACCGTGCTTCCACAGTATCTGTGTGCAGAATTGTATAGTTGTGCAATTTCATTCTGTGCAAACAAACAGTCCAAATTCCTGTAATTTGTGCTGGAAACACGCTATCATTTGCAAGGCAGTTGGAGCAGACAGCTGAGCTCACAAGGGTTATCATCTGCATCTATCCAGAGGACAGCCTCCAGCCTTGTATTGGCTAATATTTTTAGCTCTGCTAACTAAACCTACATGAGATAAAAGTCCACCCACGCAACAGGTTACATAGTTTACTTTAAATCAGCTGTGTTTTGTGAGCTGAATACCTTGATTCTATTTCATGTATTTCTTTTAGCATTTCAAAATTAATTTAGGTTTGAAAGATTCTTGACTGACAATTCTAGAAACTCCTCTGAACTCCTGTGTTTAATCCCAGACTGAGTCCAACACAAGGAAGCTTCTCAGCTGTATCAGTGAGGAAACTTTGCTAGTCTGAGGATAGTCTTATTTACTTAATTTCTCATGCCAGCAAAGGCAGGATTACCTGGCTTTTCAATGATCTATAGTAACTGAGTATAGGTTATTTCATTATATTAAAATTATGTCTTGGATACTAAGACTGTATGTTTAATTCAGGGAAAAAAAAAACAAAACCAGAACCAACAAGTATTTAGTAAATCATCTGCCTTTTAAAGTATGATAATTACATTTCAGCATCAATTAGGCAGTAGTATGGGAAGCTAATGATCTTCACAGAATACTTGCTTTCTTTCCAGCAACTTTCATTTATAGTCCTTATTGATTTTTGAAAAACTAATTTGTGCTTTTAATGTTGTGCTTATTTTTGTGCACAATTACAGGTGGTGAATCTATAAGCAGAGATGGAGTGCCATTATCCTTCAAAGTGCTCATGGAATAGATGAGGAGAAGCTATGTAAGTCCTAGGCTTCTAGGAATGTATGACAAAACAGTTTAAGAAATTTGCTGTTAAGAGTAATTGTTGGCTGATAGTTGTGTAACTTTTATGACAATATCTCTTGAACCCAGACATAAGACAGACTGATACCAGCCATGATGTCAAGACTGTGATATTTTTCTCATTCACAGAAGATACTGAGGTGACAAAAATGTTTATGATTGTGAGTCTTTTCATTGCTACACCGTTATCAAGCTGCAGTTACGTTAGTCTGACTATAGTAGCTCCAGGTGGCTCATGGTTTTCATTATATGTCTGAGTTCGTAAAGGATAAAAGATTTGGGAGAGGTAATTGTTTTCTGCAGAAAAATCCAACAAAATCAGTTTTGTGACAGTAAGTGCCTTTGTACTCTCCAGCACTCACTACTTGTCATGGGATGGAGGTAGATGTGAGCTTTCTGGAAGTCCTCTCAGCAGTTTTCAGCCAGTGCCTTGAGGCAGGAGGAGTCCCTGGCAGTGAATGGAGCACAGACCTTTGTGCTATGGTGGAGCAGGGAGTGTTCCTGTGCTCAGTTCTGCCAAGTGAGCTGTGGTGACACACGAGGTCATGTGGGACGTGGCGATGAGCAAGCCCCAGGCTTTCCAGACAGGCTTGGAAGCCAATGGCTCATTATGCTACAATTTATTGAGATGTTTTTAATGTTTTATCCTCTATTGTTTTAGGGTTATGACTGTGGCTACTGTAGCCCTTTACTGCCACACTGGAACAGGCTTCAGACAGTGGCTTTCTCTGGCTGAGTCTTCTCCGGTGCTGCCCACAGTCTCCAGCAGGCTGTGGCCAGCTCTGGCTTCCATTACTGTTCCCTGTCATTTGGTGTTAGGGCAGGTGGAGCTCCTGTTCTCCACATCTTTGTGGGGCAAACATTGTACTGGCTTTGAAGGCTGGTTCTGTGTCCTAAGAGACATCAGAATCCCTGTCAGGAGCCTTTCTGAGGGCTTTCAGAGCCTTTCTTACAAGGCCTTATTACAGCTTTAATACAACAAAACAGAGTAGTGAGAGGTTTTATTTCTTTCCTTATGAGGATTTGGCAAGTCCAAACCTAAAACATTTTACATAGTTCAGTGGGAGTTGTGAGCAGAACAAGACTCAAATAAAATGTCAGGAGATATGCTATAACCTTCTGGTGAAGGTTTACCTCATCCTTGTAGAGTGTTATAAAAATAATCTTGTAAACACTAAGCAATCACAACTGTGAATCACATTGTGTTTATACTAGACAAACCTACGTAAGACTGGCAAAGGTTTGTCTGGGTAAAGATGCTGACTTGGACACTGTGAGAGAGGAAGGATTTCACTGGCACATTTTTGGAACAGTGAAATATTTTATCCTAAGGAGAAATAGGCTGTGGAAGTGTCATATCTATATTTAACAAAAGTAACGCAGAGGGAATCAATTCCTGATTTTGGAAAACCTACCTGAATCTTCCCTTTCTTTGGGCTCACAAATATCAGGAGTGAAGTGACAGCAGAGTTCCTGAGTTCTAGTGATTCTATCAAATAGACATTTGTTAGCTCTGTTTTGATGGACGGTTCCTGTTTATCCTGCATTGCTCAAAATCACGTCTTAATACAGTTTGTTCTTTTTAAATAAAAAGTCTCTTAACCAGCTTGGACAAGCCTTTGAAGAATACACTCCAAAGAACACTGGAAAGAACAACCATGCCATGGAATGAGGATAAAAATAAGGCTTTCCACACATTTATTTTCAGTTTTATTAAATGCAGTGAATATGTTTAGCCACACTGAACTAGTCTTTTGCAAAGCACAAAATTCCTCACGGAAAGCTTCAATGATTTCATAATTACACAAAATTGATCCAGGAAAAAGAGATCATGAACTAATATAGAGTGCTAAACTGTCTAAAGCTTATTCATCCTTATGTTCAGATGTAAAACTGAAGCAGAACAAGAAAGANCCCATCCCATCCCCTCCTATCCATTTTTCTATACTTGTGACTATAAAGTTCATGGATGAATTTGCTGTGGGGAAGAAGTGGCTAAATCCCTCCATGTGTGTGTGCTCCTGCAGCAGAAGGTTTGTGGCTATATAGTTCCTCTGTCTAGCCTGAGTTGCAGAATTTAATCCCCATTTGAAACACAGATGGATTGCAACACTGCGTGGTGTGTGTGGTTGTTTGCTCTGCCAATGCAGAAGATTTGCACCAATGTAGCTGCTTTCCTAACAAATCCTCTGTACAACGAGCCAAGACCTGTGGTTCCATGTAGGCTTAGTTCTCAACACCCTTTCACCATAACCTTTCACCATGCAGCAAATGTGAAATGCTACCAAACTAGAACAGCACAGTTTATCCCTGCTTGGAAAGCATTTGTGATCAGCTGTAACTCGAGGAGAGCAGGCCCATTGTGAATTAAACACTGTTTAGCTGAAAATTGGATTTAATCCAATTACTTGTTTGCTGGCAATTATTTTTCTGGTGGCCATGAGTGTCCAAGAAAAAGATACAATTTTATCTTCCTTCCTAGATTTAGCACTATTCAAATGTCAAATTGTTTTGTGTATTTCCTTTCCTGATCTTGACCAGTGTGGAAGATAGAATGAACACACCACCTCCAAATCCTTATCATCTAGGCCCAAACCCCTCTTGTGCAGTGTGTGTGGGAGACTCTCACAAACATTACACTCAAAAAGCATATATTTTTGTGGTGATTTATACATCAGTTGAAACACTGGTTGCTGCAAAAGAATTCCTTGTTTCTATCCTCACAAATACCACTTACAGTACCAAGGGACTTTGGCCAAAACTAGCCACTCTATATAGCTGCAGGCAAAACAGTGCCTTCTGATAGCTCAGATTATGATATTCTTGCGAAAGTTGATGCACACATAGATCTGAAATGGCAATTTCAATAGTTCTCAAGCTGTTCCAATATGATACTGTAAGCTGCTTTGTTGTAGAGTGTTTGAATCTCATGTGAACATCTTTTACTAGACCTGGTAATAGGCTGCCATCCATAAAAGGATATTTTAACTGTAAGTAGTATTTTTTTCATGCTGTTTAAATTTGCTTACTGTCTGTTTTCACTTCTTTGTTTTGTCTCCCATTTCTCAGCTAAAACAAAATGTAAGTGCTTATATAAAACTTTTCAACAAAAGTTTTTGCTGCTAAAAAGGCCCAAACGCAAAGCTCAGGTTTATATGCCACCTTCTGCCACGAGGTGTAAACACCATGGTTCCTCAGATGCCAAAACCAACACAGCTCAAAGAATTTCTGAGACCACAGAGGACCTGACTGTCAAGTAGAACTTCTTTGCTCCATGTGTACTTGCAATCCTGATTTTGCTGTTAGCTGACGAGACCCTAAGAGAAGTTAAGAATTATCACCTTGCGGTGTATCACTAGTGGAGACCAGAGTTGTCTCACTATAAATAAGAGAGATTTGCTACAATGGCAGTCTCAGTAATTAATCCTTGTGTCTGGGTGCAGATTCTGACTTCCTTCTTCTAGCAAAGTGTTGGATCTGATGGTCTGGATTTTAGTTGTTTGTGGACCTGGAGAGTTAAAGAGAGAAAGAAAGAGAATTATGATTTTTGTATTCCTTCTACATTTAAAGATTGTGGGGTACTGCATGAGAAAACTTCCTCTGCATTTTTCAACAGAGAGACATTGAAAATACACCAGATGCATTTAAATCAACCTTTTAAAAAGTTTGAAAAATTTGGAAATATAAGGGAAAAACAAAGGGAAAACTGCTTATTGCTTTCAAATTTTCAGACTTACATTTTAATGGAAATAGTTAATTAAATGATTCCAAACTAGTATTTAATCTGCAGGGCTTCACTTGGGTTTAAGATCTATGTATCTTGATAACCATAGAGAAGTTTTCTTCTGGATATGTAACTAGCTCCTGTAGCTCAAAAAAAGAAAAATGTGAAGACAATTTTAGTACATATAGAAAATTTTGGCAATGTCCTCTGCTTTGTTACTGATTACTTACTCTTTTGAGACTGAGTGCATATGGCGCTAAACTCAAGAAAATTCTCCATTGGCTCTAATGAGATAAATCACTTTCAGCAATCCATCACTGTTTCTGGATACTGATTGCTTTTCTGCTAGAATTTTCAGAGAACAGCAGTGTTTGAAGAATCACAGTTTGAAATATTTCAGGAAAATCCAGATGTCTTGAAACCTGAGAAAGGAGCTGACCAGTTGGTGTAGGCCATGTTGTTACTTGTTACTTGAACTACTTGCTCCTAAGCAGGTGCTTTCACCAGTTTATAAAGAGTTGATAGACATCTTAATAAGTACTTGATAGTTTGGTCAAGCCTTTACAGGATAATACTTCTTTGTCCATTACATGTTTAGAGCATACGTAAATCATTCAAAGAATTTCTAAGTATTGTATTGGAATTTCTGTATAGTTCATAAACTATGAACTATTTTGTTTTCATTTCATTTAGGGAATTCTGTAAATTTCTAAATGTCTAAGTATTTTGTAGCCTTTCAATTAGAGTCTATAAGGAAGAATGTGAGTTTTGCAAACTTCTTGACAACTTCCCTTAAGAGTTCTTGGCTGTATTTTCATGTTCTGAACATGCAGAACTCTGTCTGTGGTGCGACTCACTCTTTGTACCCTGGCATTTGTCAGTGTTTAGGGTTAGCTCAATCCACTGGCATAAAAACCATAAATAGAAGTTTGTGCCTCTCAACACAAGCAGGCACCATTTTATGTGGTTGGGAGTGTACACAGAGCCATTAACCAATCCACAGAAGGTACAGGGGAAAAGAAAGAATTAAATCTGTCCAGAAATGCTGAAACAGCAAAATAATAATAGAACCATAGAATAGTTTGTTTTAAAAGGGACCTTTAAAAAGTTGCAACCCACCTGCAGTGAGCAGGGACATCTTCAAATAGATTAGGATTCTCAGAGCTCTGTCCAGCCTGACCATGAATGTTTCCAGGGGTGAGGCAGGCATCCATCACCTGTGGCAGTGTTTGACCACTTTCATTGTAAAAAAGATCTCCCTTGTATCTAATCTAAATCTTCCCTCTTTTAGTTTAAAACCATTACCACTTGTCCTATTGTAAAAACCCTACTAAAATGTTTCTCTCTGTTTTTCTTATAACTCCCCTTTAAATTTTCAAAAGCTACAATAGGGTCTCCCCAAACCCATTTCTTCTCCAGCTCAAACAACGACTACCCCAGCATTTCCTATAGGAGAGGTGTTCCAGCCTTCTGATTATTTTCTCAGCCCTCTTCTGAACTCCAGCACATCCATATCTTTCCTCTACTGAGCAACCTAAAAGAAGCATCCTACCAGTTTTGATGGCAGCAACTAGAGTTGCTACGAGAAATTGTTACAAATTATCTGTATAGATCTCAATTATCCCAATGTCCCTAAATAAAACTGAGTCACAGAGCCAAAGAGCTTTTAAGGCTGTCAGTGAATCTTCAACACAGAATCAGATTCCAAGCTTTAAGGACCATCTCTGATGCTACAACCACCAGCAGCATCTATAAGGCACCAAGATTCAGTTCAGTGCAAAGGGATTTGAACTTGCAGTGATACACACTTTCTCTGTCTGGTTGAGAAGGCAGCACTTCTGCAAGGTCTCATTTTGAGACTCCTCATCTCATCAGCAGGACAGAGATCCTGTTACTGGTAGCACGTCAGTTGCAAGGTCCTAGCCTGGCAAGTGAGGTAGAAATAGGAAATCAGTGTCAATACTTCAGATTATAGAAATTTCATTCCATTCTAAACCCAGAATCTATTTTGGTTTTTAAAAGATAACGTGGTAATCTGTTCTGTCATCTATCATAGCATTTGGACTGTTACATATTGTGGCTTCCAAGAACAGAAAATAAAGTGGGAAAACTGGACAAAACCTATAGTTAAAAGCCAGGTTATTTTTAAATTTGGGGTTTGTTTCATGGAAAATGGATGACTTTGTCTTTTTTTAGTCCAAAGTTGATCTGTGAGGAAAAAAAAAAAAAAAGCAGCTGTAGCCTTAGTGATATGATTGACTTTCTGAACTACCTGGCAAGGGCATTTGTATTTTAGTATTAGTCTGGGCCATTAGAGAAATAAACAGCAGTTTGTGATTGGTGACTGGAAAATTTGATTCACAGAGCACACACATTCATCTGAAAATATTTTAGTTCTTAGGCTGTATTTCTGAGCTTTCAAACACTCTTTATATTTTTTCATTGGTATTTGATCCCGGCAGGAAGTCAAAGCAAAGACACTGCTACCTGGATAGTGAGAATAAAAGGGATTCATATCTACTTTTTAGTGGCAGAATACAGCAATGAAAGTGAAAAATCCCATGGCACAAATTGGTGTAAATCTGATAAATTCTGGAGCATGGAGATATTTTGTCTGGAATGAGTCTCTTTGATAAACTCATTGTCTTCAGTAGTTGCCATATCCATCACCCAGAGAAGAGAATTGTAATTTTTGAAACTAGAAGGCTACCAAGGGGGAAAGTCAGTGAGAACTTTGGTGGATCTGCCAGGGCACTTTGTCTTAGTTTATGTCTCTTGGATTACAAATGGATCTGCAAGTAGCAGAGCTGAGGAAGATACAATTTCATGTTCATCTTCTGGGGATCTAATAGTGTCTGCACCATGACTAAACTTTACTCAATAGTTGGCATGGGCTGAAATGGTAAGATGTTTGGGTAGGACTAGGTATGTGCATATAAAGAAATTGTCATGCCATAAGAGTGATTGTTTATTAAGGAGTTCTTTTCTTACTAGCCTGGTTTTCTGTGAAATTTGCCGTATCTTACTTCTCTTCTGCATAATGGATTTGGGCATCTGGGATAAAGCCTTTATTTTTTTTTCTTCTGTCCCCTCTCAGAATGCAGCAGCAGCAGCTTGCCAAGTAGTTTAAATATTAATAAAGGTACTGCCATAGGGTCCAGTTGCCTTTGGTTCAAACACTGTTTTGGGCCAATGGAGTTACGTTGCTTTTGGTACTGGAACAGTGTAGCCTTCCTGGAAATGTGTGCTGCTGTTTTCCTGTCCATGTTTTGTGGGAAAAACTATCCTGTTCTGAAAGCTTTTTTTTAGCTGATGCACAATTGCAGGCATTGTGTCAGCCCTAACAGATATAGCAGGACAACTTCCTTAAGGAAAGATTTACCAATATGAATAAATGAAATACATTGGCTTTGTGAGAATTTATACCCAGAGTTTGCAAATGAAGTGTGATAAAGTCACTGTGGGTTGAAGGAAAAATAAGGTGTATCATAAACAAGGACTTTACTGTTTAGCAATGCCTGCATATATGAAATATTTCATTTCAGTTCATTTTAAGCCCTGCACTTTGCTGCCTCAATGTTCACTTTTTCCCGGCCTGTAAATCATAGGCTGAGTGTTTGAAGAAGATCATATGTCTCAGAGCATGCAGGTGAATGGAAGGTTAAACATTGTGACTGGCATTCAGGTGACTCTTGTGCAATCAATCCCAGGGATATGATACTCAGTCAAAAGAATGGACAGTCATAGGGAGAAAAAAAGGGAGGAGAAAGATGAAGAGGAGACTCTTGAATATGTTTTCAAACATTGCACTAAAAGGAAAGAAAAAAAAGACCTCATCTTTAATTCTTGGCTGCAGCTGGGTCTCTGGCAGGTATGAGGATGGGCTGAGTGCTTGCCCAAGTGTTCAGGAACACAGGGGAAAGGGCTGCAGTCCAGAATCCCACTGTTCCCATTCTTCCTGAGGTGGGAGGCAGAAGGAGAGGGAGCCAGGACCATGGCAGCATCCTATGAAACAGTGACTGTTTCTATGCATGGTCACAGAAGAGCCAGATATATTTGCTTTATGCATCTTGTGCTATCTGGTAAAACAAGAAAAAAAACATGGTATTTTTTTCTGCAGTGAAATGATGAAATGCATCAAAGATTTTGATGTTCATAGATACACGAGGAAGCCAATGTTTAGATAGTCCAAAGAAGATTCCAAGGGAGATTTATAAATTCTGTTCAGCAGGGAGCTCAGGGTTTAATGGTCAGTTCTAGCAATGGTATCCACACAGGTATCTTTGTACAGTAGCTAAAAGAAATTAGTTTAAACCTCAGCCTGAGAGACAGAAAATCCCTTTGCATTCTTTTCCAGTTACTGTTTCAGTGAAGTGCTCTCAACATATTGGTAGCTTCCTAATGGTTAGCACATATTTCATATTCTTGCCATTAGGTTCACAAATATATGCCTGATTGGGAAAAAAATCTTTCTGAGGGAGGAAAGGTAGTGGAGGGTGTTAGTAGAGGAGGCATGAAACTTCATATTTCCGTAGGTCTTTGGAGGGACACCAAGAGTGATTTAGAATCTGAGGAAAGGTTGGGCACAGAGACAATGAGGCAGCTGTGGATGACAACGCACTCCTATGCAGTTTCACAGTTCTGTACAAAGAGTAAGAGGTACAAAAAAAGGCTTGGACCCACAGTGATGTATCACCAAGTATATCATCCTCTTAAAAATGAAGGATGGCCTATGCTCTCCTTTGCCTTCTATCTTGCTGCAGCAGTGAGTGCAGCTATCTGAGTACACTGATGTCCCACCTGACACAGTTACTGTGAGAACAGTCAGGCTTCAAGGTCACTGTGCACCAGACACTGGGGAAATGTAAATACACTTTATCTTAGAAAGATGGTAGAGGAGGCTTGTACCCCTCAACCTGCCCTACCCCTCTCTACCTTGCAGTAAACTCCTTACCTTTTCAGCACCATCACAGAGGAAGTCTTTGATTACATTTATTTTATTTAATTGAACACAAAAACTAGGTGCAGCACAGCAGAAAGGACATATAAACTAACTAGGGAATAACAGTGTTCTCCTCTGTGTAAGTCTTATGACATCTACTGTAGCTGTTGCTGTATCATGATTTTAAGGCAGCTTTATGAAAAGCTCTGTCTATTTCAATGGACACAGCAAGGGAGAATGTCCTCTAAATACAGAAGTTTCCACCTACTAATAAAGGTATTTTATGTAGAACTTACTTTAAGATTTCATATTTGTCAGTTTCCTTACAGCTGCCTCTTCTTAAACAATCATTAAATCACATAAGCTTTGCAAATACTGGCAGGGTTTTCAAGTGTCTAATGCAAAATGGAAAAATATAAACTATTTTTCTTCTTGGAATAAAACATTTCCAAGATTTACTGGCTCATTGCTTTTGGTGGCACTCAATCTACCTTCTTTCTGAAAACACTGGAACACTTGTCCTTTGAAACCCCAGGCTTTTATGATGCATCAAATTTGACATCCCAGAATTGAGGTACTATACAGAACCCTGGCTGTTATCTTTACTCAGCCCAGGTGACCTCACATTGCACCATGGGGAATTTTCTTATCATGAATTTCTAGTTAAGTCTTGAATCTCTCTCAGGCAGAGCTGCTACACTGTTTTTCTATTCTACATTAAAATAAAAAAAACATATTAACCAAAACTAAGGCAGTGCTTATGAATCCAGAATGAACAGGGCAAGTTGACTCCATAAGCTTGAAATTATATACCAAATCAAAATTTTGCAGGTGGAACTCTATAAAACAGCATGTAATTTCCTCTGTTACACATTTGATACTTTGTGAGCTTGGACAGAAATAACATTACCTGTTGTAATTATAACATAAAAAACCTAGTTCAAAATAATGAGGAAGGGAACTCCTGCAGCAGTAGGTCAGAAAGCACTCGTGGCTGAGGGGATCTCTTATCAACCTTTTTTTTTCTCAGCATTATTAATATGGATTAAGCTAATTAACTATCTTTGGAGCATTGGAGATATATAGAACACATACATGTTTTATACCTGTAGTAGCCTTCTCCTTGCTTGCTTAATTACTGATTAGTACTAAAATATAATGTTCAGACTCACAAAGGCCATTTTTATGCAAAATAGTGAATTACTTTGAACCCTGGAGCAGAACAAGTGAAATATAGTTCTACGCCAATAAAATACAGGCCTTAGGATCCACTGGAAACAGGAATGTCAGACCAAGGAATAGCTTGAACTTTCCTTGATATGCAGGTCTTGCATCTAATTCTGTTTGAAGTTAAGATGACCATTTTCTACCTCTGCTGTAGTGAACAGGCCATTTCAAAGAAGAACACTGGGTGTGGTCATATGATGTTCCTGTACCACAAAGCCTGGCTGTGTGACCCTTTGATGCTGGTACAGCCACTAATTCCTGGCTGTGATTCTTTGAGCTTATCTTCTGTGCCTGGTTCTGCCATTTTTATATGTACACACGTGTTCTATGTATGCCTGTATGGAACATCCTGCTGTATTCATTTAAGGTTCCACTACCAGCACTGTTATGTAGAAATAGACATACTGTAAGATCACAAGTGCATTAAGCCTTTAAGAGAAATGATATGGAAAGACATAGATCAGTGAACAGGCAGTGGAAAATTGAGCAAAATTATCAGATCAGAATCTGGGTTTTGTGAAACACAGTGTGTAGCTGCAGTATGTAACAACTTCTTCCAGAAAAAAAGCATTTGAAGTAATTATGTAAAAGAATAATAGATCCATACGCAGAGAATCCAGAGCTTCCTGGGGAAAAAACACCTGCAATGCCAGCTTTTCATGTGCTGATTTCCATCACTGTACTCTGGCTGTGCAGGTGTGCCATAAGTCATTCCTGACAATCCCACCTGCCACAGTTATTACTGACTGAGTCTGAAGGAGAACTGGCTCTTTGGCAGCGCTGACGTTCAGCAGGGCAGTCCAGAGTCTGGCTGCAGCTGGCAGAAAGCTCCACTCTGTGGCTGCAGAGCTGTGCCTGTCCCCGTGTCACCAGCACATGAGGTAACAGCCATGGCCCTTGGGAGCTGTGCCAGCAGGGAGTGCACACTGCCTGCTCCTAGCTGTGCCTCTTGCTGGAAAGGAGGCCTACTGGAAGAGATGGTGAAAGAAGCTACTCTGGCAGCTCCATGCCCTCTGAGAATTCCCTCTATACAAGAGTCAAATTCAGGAGACTTCAGGGTGTTTTGAGCCTCCCAGGGAACAAACTGATCAGTAACCCAGTTCTTCCATTCCATTTGATTGCTTTATTGAGCCGGGATTCCTGATGCCAGACGGATCCCTGGGGTCTGATAAATTTGGTGCAAAAAGAGATATTTGAATTAAGCACTTCATGGATGAGGAGGGCACAACAGATCTATTTAGAAACTGTAGTAGTAGTTAGATTCTGCCTGCAGGTTTCAAATTGAAAGCCTTTATCTGCTGTAGTGTAATGTTTAATACATGATACATAGCAGGCATATAATGCAGTTATGATACTATTATGTGTAATTCACCATTGTAAGCAGAGATGAAGAAAGAAAGATCCTACTTATGTCATGTTGGCAATTCAAATTGTATTGAAACCTAGCAGCAAAAAAAATATTGCAGGCCTATGAGTGGAAGTGGCTGTAAGAGTGTGTCCTCCACATGTGGATGAAATGTGAAAATTTTTCGGTGTTTTCAAAGGAAGTGACTGATAAAGTTTAGCACTTGTATTAGCGGTGCCCATATTTGCTGAATGGTACATATACTGGCTTTATTTCTGATAGCAAACATTTTTGTCTTGCAATTATATTCTTCAAGTTTGGATCATTCTCCCTCAGTTCATAAAAAACCCTCCATTCAAAGGCCTTCTTACACAACCCCTGCAATAGGGAATATTTGTTTTTCTTTCCTCTACCTCTATTTGTACTGCTCCCATACACTACATGAAGTGTAGACTGGTGCTGGTATGCTTAGGAAGTAGCTGCAGTAGTCTGAATGTCACTGCAAACTACTTGATTTCAGTGAATTCTTCAATCATCCAAATGCATTAGCAACCTTAGATATGTAAGATAAAATAAGTCCCAGTTGAGTGAGAATAAAAAGTCACAAATGAGAAGAGTTTAATGAGATCATTCACACATATAAAGTGATGGTGATCATGATTATGCAGAACACCAGCTTTGTCAGAAATTCGTTGTTCTGCCATCAAAAGATATTAATGCTTTCATAGTAATTTTCTGCAGCAAGCACTAACAAGGAAGCAGTTTAGAAAAAGTGGTTGAAAGGCCCGTTTTACAACTTGGGAATGTGAGAGATTACATCAGTCTAGAGGTTTCTGATGGTTACACATAGCAGTTGAAAACCCAAAATGTAAAGATTGATACCAAGTTATTAACGAATCACAAATGCTCATTGTTTTCAGGCTTTCCTGGGCATTGCTTACAGCTTCTTCTAATTCTTCAGGACTTACTCATGGATGGACTTATACCTCACGTTGGAATGAATACTGTGTACGGTAAATTATGTAAGAAGATTGCACAAGGTGCCTCTCCCATGATGTAACTAACATTAAATTGTTAATCATAAACCTAGGGCTTCTCAGCTTTCACGGAAATGCAGCTGTTACACAGCCAGGTGAAACACTCTGAGGAGTCTGGTGAAGTGCTCTGTTCTCGCTGACATTTATTGAAAGCATATGGCTGCACATAAACCAAGAAGAAAACACAGCCTTGCTACAGAAAAAAAAAAAACAACCTTTGTGTATGGAAAAGAGGCTGAATTTTGAAAAACTGCTTTATTTTAGCAAGGACATGTTTTTATTTGGTCTTTTCCGGACACATGGCAAAACCAAACCCTAAGGGAAATCATTTGCTACAGCTTAGTGGTGTGTTGTATTATTCTCTGACAAGATTTGTTTGTCAGTTTTAAAAGCAGTTTATAAACCAGTCATGTAGATCAAATACAGAAAACTGAAACATTCTTAAACATTCATCGTGCAAGAGGTTTTTTCCCTTAAAACAAATCCTCTTTCCTTTTTGCTAGCTTGACTAACATAAACTTTTACTCTAATGATGACTGGGGAAAAAAAGGTAATCTTTTAAGCCAGAGTTGTGCATGTCAGCTGGAGTGTACCCTTCCTGGAGTGTTATTAATCATGAGCCAGTCTATAAAACAATGTTTCTCTGCATGGGGTATGCTAACCAGCTTGCAATGTCACAGTGTTTAGCCTAGCTTTATTCTCTAATGATCAAAATCTAAAAGTAATGCCTATTTCACCTTGAGAAGTGTGTTTTTCACATCCCATCTTACATTTTACTGCATCTTTTTTTTTTCTCTTCTGACATTCTTGTCCTTCTGTAGATACCTGTTATATCATGTTTATGGAAGGCAAATGCAGAAGCTGGCAAAGTACCAGCATGTTGCAAAGTACCATATTATAGCACAGTACCTTAACTATAGGGAATCATGAAAAAAACATAGGAGTGGTCTGCATCAGTTCCCAACAACCTGAATGTTCTGATGAGAAACTCATGAGATAGTAACGGTGTCTCTATTTACTGATATGATCACCAAAAATATTTTCAATATTTTCTTATTTTCTTCCTCTTAGATTCAGTGCTAATGCAGGAAAAAAAAAAAAGACAAAGACATAAACCAAATATTTCTGGCTGTATTTCTCTGAAAGAGACTGACAATAGTTGATGAAGCAGTACATTTTCATGTCTGCTCCTGTGTTTTGCAAGGCCTGGTAAAGAGGCTGGAATTCTGCTTTCAGGATGAGGCTATGGGGAGTGGGATAAATCAGCTCCTCCTCTGTGCTCACATAACCTGACAGAAAGTTGAGCACAGTTCTCTTTCTACTCTGGCAGTATCCAAACTAGTTAAATTGAGAACTTTAGGTTTTTAGAGAATAATTAAAAACACTCTTGCAATATATGTGTTTTAAGAATCCATTAGCAAAGGGAGAATTTTACACAAGTTTCTATCAACAGTAAACTATGGTTGAAACTTGTTTCTCCTTTCTGTGTCCTGCTGGGTGTTGAGTTTTCTTTGGTAGCACACCCTTACCTGTCAGTCACTTGCCCAGGCAGGGCTGAGTCAGACCTCAGCTCACAAGTCAATGTCTAGAGCTGCCCACAGTGTCCCAGTCCTCCTTGGCTGGCACTGGCACATTTTGCCTGGGACTGCTGCTGGCTGAACTCTGTACTTGATGACATTCTGGAAAGAGGCTTAAAATATTGCAGTAGGTGCAAAAGTCAATGTGTCACTGTCGCAGGCTGTAATGGCCTTACGTCAGCGCAGTGGTATGACATGCCACACTGTTTTCTTCCACTGCAGGCCATATATAGCCTGTTACACTTTGATCTGATCAGCAAAACAGAGTGGATTCCTTTTGTCTGTAAACAGCAGCTGGGTGAAAGGAAAGGGTAATGGAGCCTGAAGGTATTTGATGGATTGGCATTAACTTTGAACATATTCGCTGACCAGATAGCAACCCAAATGTGTATTGCCAGTGTCAGCTTGTAGTTGTTACTGCTTCTACAGCACAGTTGTGGTGTAAAACAATCTGCTCTGATTTCACCTTGGGAGGTGTGATTCTGGAGGAAAAATGTGGCCTGGCTAAACTGGTGTGCTGTGCCTTCCTGTGACCCTCTTGTCACATGAGCTATTTCAAATAAGACTCTCCTTGTTCTTGTCAAAAAGGACAGTCTTTGGTGGGTGGCTTGCATGTCCTGTTACTGCTCAATATGGATTTTCACATTTTAGATGTTCCAGTTACGCAATGGAGTGCGTCTGTACTGTTCATCAGATGCAAAGCTAACTTAAAATGAGCATATGGAGGCATATGAAAGATTTGCACTGCAGTCAAATCTGTCTGAGGATCAAGAACCAAGTTATTTAGAATAAATACTTGTACTTTAAAACATCTATTCTTAATCTGGGGCAAACGTGCCTGAGCCTTTACAGATAGCGTCATCTCATCCTACCTCATCTCACATTTTCTAAGCAAGTGTTCATGGTTCACATGTGCTTTATTTACTGTCTGTTAGATTTAATCCATTCTTATGTATTAGAAAAGAAATATATTTTCAGATAAAGGTGGTTGAAAAATGAGTTTATAATCCCATGGCCCTCAAACACTCATGTTGCTGTGAGTAAAAGCAGACTTTTCTGATACAGTTGGGGCAGAAATGCTTATTATATGGCTCATACTGTGTAAAATGATATAAAGCAGTTCTCTTTGTCAGTATTAAATCACATACTTAGTAACAAGCATGGATTTTAAATGCAGAATTTATTAACTCTTACAGTAAAGTGTAGAATGTGAGGCATATTAAAATTCTTAGCATACCTAAGGGTGTGAACCAGATTTGGAAATATGACAGTGGTTTTTAACACCTCTTCTAAAATGAGGCAGATGCAGAGTAATCTAATCAAGATGTGTATACAAAGTATGAGATGAAATCTCTTTGGAACCCAAATTCCTGCAGTCATGAAGAATGTCCATGAAGCTCTCACATAAAGCAATGTGCAACCCATGATTCTTCCTCTTAGAGAACAGACAAAATGTGAACTATTTATTATTCAACTGGACTGCTTTTTGTGTGTGTACTGTACACAGTGCTATGTTTTTTGCAAAATCCTGCTCTAAAAGTAAACCTTGAAAGCAATTGCAAGTGCAGAGGCAAATGTGCCATCTCATGTGCATTCACATCAGCTCAGCTGATTACATGCGATTATAAACATGCTTTTGATTGTGGTGGAGGGGCCAGGCCTCATGAAGGCTTTGTGTGGAATTATGGATTTGCAAATGCAAAGTGTCTGAAACCACCTGCAGTGGCAGCAAGACTGCTGCAGGACACAAACACAAATTTTGTCCTACTCTTGCAAAATTAAAGGCACTCCTCTGTTTGGTTTGACCCTGGTTAAAGCAGGTTGAAACAAGGAAAGCTCGCTCCTTAGCATCCAAAGTAGGGAGTGCTGGGGTGAAAGGCAGGTTTAAGCCTGGAAGGGGAAAAAGGCCTTTTGCCTTAGCAGAAAAAGAAGGAGTCACCTTCATTGCTTCCTATGCTTTTCTCTGTCTCATCTTTACACCATTAACCTGGAAATCTTTCAACATTACTAAGTTCACTGATTTTTCCTGTTGCTGAAATGTTATTTAATTTAAGCTGCTTTAGTTAGATATCTGTAGCAGTAATCAATTGCCTAAACAGAGACCTTTATTGCCATTTGAGATGCCCCAAGGTCCTGCCATAGGACTGGCAGGTATGACCGGACCTAAGGCAAATTGTTGCTCTTCTGCGGCACCAGTGTTTACATTAGGGCATCTCACGTGGGACCAGACTCTTTCATTTAGTCCATAGCCTACACGATTTTCTTGGCTTCTTGTGTGCTCAGAGAAGAGAGAGGCTCTTTCAGCGGATGGCTGTGAGTGCTTCTCTTAGGCATCAAGACAAGTCAGTCATCCCTGTAAACTATTTGTCTGTTCTTTTACCAGAGAGTCCAAGCAATGAGGTAAGTTTAGGATTTCTAATTTTGGATGACAGAAGTCCATTATAGTGAATCTTATCTTGTTGTTGGTGAACAACAACAACAAAATAAAAACCCCAAAAATTATTGGCTTTTAATATAAAGAGTTTGATTTCATAATATTACTAAGATTTATTACTATAGATGGACTGTGGAAACTCCCAAGGATAAAACTAGCTAAAACTCATCTTTAGTTAAAGGTGCAACTGAAAATATGAATTATGATTTTTTTCCTAGAATTAGTTGGCATTTAAAGAATTAAGGAAAGGCTTTTATGTGTTTAATCAGCCAGAGGAACTTAACTCTGCAGTAACTGGAAGATAAAGATATCTCTATAATAAGTCATTGCTCTCCATTTTAAACTGGCTTCTCAACCGTCACCTTTCTAAAGTAGATTTATTGCAGCTGTGATGATCTGGGGATACAAATGAAGCATAATTTGTGAATGGTAACATTATATTATCTTTTTATTAAACTGCTACTGTAGCAGGAGAAAACAGAGGAGTATTCAGCACACAACCCACTCCTTTTTTAGGGTCTGCAAGCTTCTCTGTTTTCTTCCATTATTTCAGTACAGCTATTAAAAGATACTACTCTCCTTACAAGACTAGCCTCTTTTTTTACTGTCTTAAGGAATGCAAGTCTATTAATAGTGGAAATGAGGTAAGGAGGTCAGGATTGTGAACAGAACACAAGATACAACCTTTGCAGCTCTCCCTGTCTCATTTCAATTAGACACAAAACACTAAAAAGATTCATTTGACATTCTAGAGCAGCACAGGAAGCACAGCAGTGCAGTTTAGTGTGATATGGTTTCCAGTGCCATTTGAATGCCAAGAGCAGGATTCTGTTGTTCAGTCAGGTTGTTCAGCACGAAGCTCCAAGAGGTAGGAAAGGACAATTTATGCCACTGTCACATATCACGACAGAGGCACACAGGGTGGACACACACATTCCGTACCAGAGAAGGGTCCCTTCAGTGTCTTATGGTGCGAGTGAAGGCCTGTGGAGTGCAAAGCATAAGGAAGTCCAAAACTGGAGTTTTTCCCACTTGTATAAATATGACACTTAGCTTTATTTCATATCACCTTTGTTTACCCTTTGAAATAGTCAGACATCATTATTATACAGAATCCCTCACTGTAGATTTAGGGTATTCTGGCACTTTGAACAAAACAAGAGCGGAAGCAAATATATTTCTTGGCTTTGATTTTAAAAGCTTAGGGACCCTTTTAAAAACAAATTTTACAGCGACCAGCTTTTTGAGTTAGGTCTGCCATTAAAGAATTTGTAACTAAGGAGACTGAAGGCATTACCTGGTGAGTCTCATCCTGCAAGATTGAGAAATACCTGTACAAAGCCATCTGTAGGATATAAGACATTAAAATGAGATTTAATCAGCACATAATGGCATAATAACTGTCTTTGGGGTTTGGGAACTAAAGTGTTTTTCTGCCCCTTGGCTGTTTTGACATTGGTATTTTGATATTGGTACTTTAAATGTGTGCAGTGATAATGTTATTCTCTTCATACTAGAAAACTTTCTGTATAATGGCCACAACCTGCTGAACTGTGAATATTTATTATGTTTATTTCTTCACGGTGTTTCTTTGCTTGCTTCCTTGCACATGTGAGAATATGTATGCATAGATTCTTTTGTATTCTTTTCATAGACTACTTTAGGGCGGGTTCTGGTCTGCCAGTGATTTCTGGACCACAGGGTGAAGAACATTTTGAACCATGAATACTGTCTTGTATGTGCTGTGGAAGTTCTGAAAAATGTAACTTTTTTTCTAAAGTGAATTTACAAGGTTATTTGCTGTTGAAAAAATCATTCCAACTAATACTAGTATTTATTATTAAAGGGGCCAACTTTGTAAAGTAATTAGCAGATGAGATAGGATACATGTCTTCCTGAGGATTTTATGCCACATTTTTCTGTTACTAATAGAAAGGTAGTAATGTACTTTTGATGGTACTAATGATGAGGCTACATAAAAGGTCACGTCTTGCACAGACTGAAGGGTCTGAACAGACAAGAATGAAAGATCTGCAGAATACCCTGGGACTGAATTCAGCACTGGGCCACAGCAGCCTGTGTGCCAGAGATGCTGGGGGCTGCTCAGGACCCGTTTGCATAGGCTGTTTGGTGTCCCAGGACTGTTACAGAGAGAAGGTTACCATAGTTCCTTATTTTAAAGGTTTGCCTGGGAATACTGAATTAATTAAGTATCAACAACATAATATTCCTAGCCAGACTGAACAGTGTAGCTGTTGTTTAATGTTTGATCCTGTCATAGAGCTCAAGTTGAAGGGTCTATAATGCAGGATCCCACAAATTATGTTACTAGTAAAGGTGTGTGATGTTGTCTTGATAAAAACTTTCAATCACCAATCACTCTTCCTTAGCTACCAACATTTTCCAAAATCACAGGTGTTTGTTTTTTCAGATTTAAATACACAGAAATGCTGAAGCATGTCCTCAAAAAGTAATTTTGGCTTTTTGAATTGCTTAGTTTCTGTTTCACATTATGCTAATTTTTTTATTATGATCATAAAAATTTTAAAAATTGATACTGTGTGAACTGACATTTATGTCATTCTACATTCCTTGAAAGGATTAGTTTGGAAAAAAGTTAATGGATGAGAAATTTGTTGTAACTTCTTCTGGAAATACAAAGAGAAGTTAAAAACTTGACATTTATTTTATTCAGAGATCTCAAATACCTTTTTATCTTTCATTTCAGTGAATAAAATCACATCAGCCTAATTCAGATAATCCCTTAAAGAATGGTTTATGTTTTAGAAAGTGGTAACTTCAAGAAAAGTTCATATGGATCATTTGAGGACTATCATGTAATGAGAGATTCAGTAGAACATGTTCTCACCTTCAGAAACTTGGATTAGAACATGACCAAACATTCCATTATCTCATTCTCCATCCTCACATCCCAGTTCTTTCAATTTCTTTCAGTTTATTCTTTCAGTTTATTTGAAGAATATCTTCTGTAAATTTGTACATTGAACTACTGCATCTAAAAAACTGTTTTCCACATATAAGGAAACTTGGACTAGTGTGATTGATTTCCTTAAGGCTGACGTTCAGATCAGCACTGGAAAGTATTAGAAGCAGGGTTTTGTTATTGTTTAGATAAGAGATCACTTATAAAACTGGTTCTGTTCTGTTAAATGAGCTTTGAAGTGTATTGAAATCTACAATTATTTCAGTTTTAGATAACAAATGGAAGACATGAGAATGCCTTATACACTGCATCTTTGAGGGCAGTAGAAATATGCAGTTGAGATGATGAATTACGGCATATTAAATAAAATATACATTTCCCTAAAATATGCCACTTAATAAAACATCATTTATTATTTTAGCTGGCTCATGGCTATTTGTATTTATATTTATTGCTGTTTCTTCTCTAGGAGGGAGCTTGTCACCATATCTTGATATTCTTCAGTTTCAATCCTTAGAAAATAATTCTTGCTCTGGAAACAATTTAAGTGACACATCTTCTAAGTGTAACCTTTTCAGCTGAGATCAGTGCCGTGCATCTGGAAAATCTTAAAGGTTTATTGATAGCAGTAATGTAAACAATTGTTTATGTACAATAATACATGGAATAATATAATAATGATGCAAACTTTCTACTCTTATTTGCTTCCTTGCTGTCTCAAGCAGGAATACCTGAACTATTTGATTTTTTAAAGAATGTTGCCTTTCTGGTGAAGTTTCTCCTTGACTGGTGGTGCTTCAAGATGCCATTAGAAACTGTCTCAGGGTATGAGAGTTCATATACAGCCAGCCTTAAAGGCCACTTCAGAAAAAATCTCTGTTTTTCACATGGGGTCAATATAGTAGAGACTTCCTGTGGCAGAAAGAGTTCAAACCACTGAGTAGTGACTCTGCTCACACAATTTCTCTTATAAAAGTCAGTAAGTTTTGATCTAAGGATGGTAGAACTGTTTGCATTGTGTGGGTGTACATATATATAAAATAATCCTGGTAAATCTGCTACTTGTATTTGAATGTGCTAAACGAGCAGTTCAAGCCAACTATAAATAATCAGAACAACAGGTTTGCATTGCATATCTATATAAAAACCTTCATCAGATTTTCTGAGCTCACTTAGATGATACAGCGAAATCTGAAGAAATATTGATGTCAGTTGTGTATTACTTAGGTAAAGTTAATTTGTTGTCTTTAGGAGAAATTGTCTAATATATATATCTAATTTATAGACCAATTGCCAAATGATCCTAGCACATAATCTGCTTGAAACCTCTGAAGAATTATGTGGGCACTTGCCTAATGCACTTACCTTCTAATCCACGGTCAGGGGTAAAGTTGAGCAGAAAGTTTAAGCTTCTGCAGAATTAGTAAACTGATATAAATATAGTGGCCATTAATACTTCTATGTCATAAATATTGGCACAAAAAAGATCTTCCTTTTTTATTGCAATTTCTTGGTAGCAAATGTATCAATTAAAGCTTAGGAATCTTCTACAAAAGTCAGCTCCTGGAAGATGAGAACAAATTTCTCTGATCTGTGGGCAGTAGAAGACAGCTACTGACATCAAAGCTATTGCTATCCCACATCTTCATCCAGATCTGATGAGGAAAGATAGAACAATCAGTGACTTGGTGAACTGGAAAAAAACTTTAAAAATTAAAATGAGCCAAATACAGTAAAATACTGAGTGAAGTGATGCATTCTCTACCTCTTGGTGTACTTAATCCAGTCTGTATGCCTTCTGTGATATATTTGGGCAAATACCAGTGTTGATAGAAACATAGAGGTATATGATGTTTATTTCAGTTACATATTAACTGATCTTTGACACCTGCACTCATGAACATTATGTACGTCAGAAAAAAGAAAAGCTCAGCTGCTTCTGGAAATCCATCTGTAAAATACAGAGTAGTACAGCAGATAATATCTCAGTACAGGGCACCTTCTTCTCATTCACAATTGACTGTTCTCATGTATCATCCTCAAAAACTCATGGGCATAATAGAAATAGCAGGAATCAGAGCTTATCATAGCATAAAAGCATGGTCTTGTGGTCATGACTAATAAACTACCTGTATGAGAGCATTGAGTCATATCCTCTGCAAGGCTCTGCAGGACAAGTGGTTGTTTGCATCATAACAGCTGCCATGTAGCCAGTACAAAATAGAAGAACACAGTTGTTGTCTTAACTGCCACCAGAATAACTTTTTTGATGTGCTGAAGGTGTCAGCAGAGCTGTATTTAGGTGAAAAGTAATAGAATACGTCATGGAAGACAAGACTGAATGTAATTGCTTTATTTACAACTTATGAATATATGAAAGGTAGCATCAAAGCTGTTCATTTTTTACAAAGAGAAAACGTAGTCTGCTCTCACCAAAATTTTCATAGGCTCAGTCACAACTGCTAGGCTACAGGGCAGGTTCCAGCAAAAGCTATGTCTTCTTCTTTAGTGCATGATCTGTGGAGATCCAGGAGTTCTCTAAAGAATTCATGATGGCATGGGTGGTTTAATGGTTCCTGGCCTTTGGCATTGACTGGCATTGCCAATGAGATAAACACTACTTAGGCAGACTTCAAAGAGAGCTTTGTATCCCAGTTTTCAGCTTTTGTGTCTCAATTTGTTATGCATATTTTGTTTTGCTCTTCTTGCCACTGCCTGAGGAACCTGAACTCTTCCAGTGACAGGTGTGTCAGCTGGAGGTTGTTGGCTACACCTGCCGAGATACTTGCATAGAGGGGCAGGAACTCAACATTGTGTCAGTCTCATCAATACTTTAAGAGAAATGCCTCTATCAGGAAAAATCAGATACTTATTTCATTTTGTGCGCTCCAAGAGAGTTCCTGGAGAAGGAATGAAGTCTGGAAGATTGCACCAATATTTGATTTGCTTTCATTATCTACAAGAGTGCAGGGTTTTTCAGAACAACCAAACACCAGCTACATAATAGCCAATGGTGAAGGTACTTAGGGCATCCTCTGAATTATTACTTATCCTTTAACGTTTCCCAGTCTCCTTTCTACAGCACTGTGTTTTTGATCAAAGCAATAGCATAGCAGTATAGAAACAGTTGCAGGAGCTTACTAGAAGTGTCACATTTTTGATGGCTTTAATAGAATGTTCATGCATTGCATATCTATAGAGTTGCTTTACTCAGAGGTTTTTCTTGATGCAGCTTACAGAAGGAATGGTTGTTTAAAACTTTGCCAAGTATGTTTGAATTAACTACTTCTCTAAGGAATCCACTCTGTAGTTATACAAAAGAGCTGAACTTTCCCATAATACCTCAATAAGAAAAACTGCTGTTTCTCTACTTATTACCCAGCTGTAAGTTGCTAAAGATGTTATTTGCAAGTTTGTGTATAACTCTTGCCTTTAGGAAAAATTTCCCTTCTTTCTTCTGTTACACAGCTGAGAAATATGGGAAAAAAAAGAATACATTTGGTATCCATTCACTGCTACTCAGATATTCATTTTGTAACATGCTATATTACTTCTCACGGTTTAGCATTCATCAAACTAGCAAGAGTGGTTATGAATATGCTTTACTGAGTATTTATTGTCTGATGGATGGATTTCATATGCATAGATGCATATGCAATATGCCTATGTATAAATTATGACTGAAATATAGATGCCCTGGTGTTTGTTCAGATATTTAAAAATCCAAGAAAATTCATATATTCCTGTTAATATTATTTCATCTATTTCTATACCTTACAGTAGATTGTTCTGTTGTTGTTGTTCCACGTTGTGAAAAAAGCATATATTGCTTAGGCAGCTACTGCAGGAATCATCTAAATCAAGCAATGGAATCATCTGGATCAAACAATGACTGTTCTATCTAAGTGCTAAATAGAAAATTATTGTAGCCTAGTGTGTGAGGTTGACCCAGGTTGGATGTTAGGAGCCCACCAAAGCTGCACTGTCCTCCCGTCAGAAAATGTAGTGAAATGCTCCTGGGTAAAGATCTGGGGAGAGATCACTCACCAGTTACTGTCACAGGCAGAACATCTTGACTTGGGGAAATAATTTTAATTTATTACCAATCAAATCGGAGCAGGATAATGACTAATAAAGCCTGAATCCTGTAAAACCTTTTCCCCATCACTCCCTTTGTCCTAAGGTCAACTTCACCTCTGAATTCTCTACCTACTGCTGCCCCAGTGGCAGAGGGGGGTGGGTAAAGGGGGTTGTGATCAACTCATTACACATTGCTTTTGCTGCTCTGTACTTCTCAGGGGGATGACTCCTCACACTTTGCCCCTCCTCCAGCATGGAGTTCCTCAAATTTGAGACACTCCTTCAGGAGCAGCCTGCTCCAGCATGGATCCCCTACGGGGTCACCCCTACCAGCAAATCTGCTCCAGGGTGGGATCCTTTCTCTATGGAGCCACAGGTCCTGCCAGGAACCCACTCCAGCATGGGCTTCCTATGGGCTCACTGCCTCCTTTGAGCATCCCCTTGCTCTGACCTGGGTTGCTCCAAAGGCTGCTCCACCATGGACCTCCATGGACTACAAAAGGACAGCCTGTCACCACAGGCTGCAGGAGAATCTCAGCTCCAACACCTTGAGCATCTCCTCCACCTCCTTTTCCACTGACCTCAGTGTCAGGGTTGTTTCTCTCACAAATTTTCACTCCTCTTTCTGCCTGCAGTTGCTGCTGAAGTTTTTCTGCTCCTTCTTAAATCATTTATCCCAGAGTTGCTACCACCATGGCTGACGGGCTTGGCCTTGACCAGCAGTGGGTCCATCTTGAAGCTGCTTGGCATGACAGACAAGGGAGAAGCTCCAAGGAGATTTTCATGGAGCCACCCCTGCAGCCCCTGCTACTGGCAGCCACTGCTACCAGAATCTTGACACACAAACCCAAGACACCGAGTTAATTTGTGTTTTGGTAGAAGTCAATTTTAGTGTTGCCCTCTGGTCTTTAATTTATTTTTTCTTGTTTTTCCAAGACATTACACATCAGAAATTCCCTCTATGTGCCATCTGTTTCCTTGCAGTTGGGAATGGTAGAATAATTTTCTGAAGAATTGCTGACAAGATGTGGCAGGGGAACAGTAATCCATAAGAACAAGATTTCTCATTAAAGTCACTCAGCTCATCTGCGATACAGTAAGCTCTTGATTTACACTGGTCACCTCTGGAGCAGGGAGGACATTGACTGCTAAGTTACATTTTTTATTGCACAGGCTTATGGTGAGGTTCTTGACAGTAACTGAGACTGCTGTCAGATCAGTTTTCATGGCACAGACACACTTATCTAAGTGAGATTATTCTAGTTAGACAGTTTATCATAATACCAGATGTCACCATGGATGCCTCTTGACCTTAGTAACTTCATGATGTCTTAATGTTGGCTGGCTGTTGTCATATCATTCCTTAGACTTTTGCTAGGAAGAGCAGGTGGACTGCACAAGATACCTCAAGAATTATAGCAGACTTCTTTTATAGCCTCTTCTTTTCTGTGTGTGCCTGCTGGTCTTCTCTCATGAACAGAATCTTAGTGCAGATCACAGCTTCTGCTCTTGCTGAGCAGCCAGTTTATGACCTACTGGCACAGCTGGACATGTCAGCCAGCCAATAATAGTGGCAAATAGACAAAGGAAATTGCTCTAGAACAATTTAAAATTTAAATATCTGCCATAGAAGCTTGGGTGGGGTGAAGAGGGTAAGGAATAATATGATAGAAATGAGAGACAGAGTCACAGAGCTGCTGATCAGAAGGGGTGTTAGTCTGGCTTCTTGCTTAAAAGAGCACCCTGGAGCCCTCAGACCAGAGGGTAGCATACATGGAAGTATACCTGGACTAAAACAGGAAACAGAGATGTCCTCTTCCAATTGCAGAACCAGGCCTTTCCACAGTACAATGAATTCTACTTTTAAGTTATGTTCAGCTCTTCCCCATACCTCTATTTCTGTACATTATTTCACAATAAATGCTACTTGTCTTTTCAAGAGGGTCCTCAAAGTATTTGAAAGTACAGAGAAAGTTAAGCCTCTCTATAATGTGAAAAAAAGAAGAATCCTATACAATGTGAAAACAGGAAAGAAGAATCCATGATTATTGTGTAAATCATCAGCTTGAATAAAGGACTCATTTTTCCTTTTCTGATAAACAGCAGCTCCTAGGCTATTTTTTTATTCTTCGTGAATAAGGAGCCTTGGAGTAAAGATCTTTTCCTATCTTACAGATATCTGAGTAAAGTGTAAAATATCATCAGCTTTCAAGCAGAATCATGTTTAGTCTTGAGCTGCTAGTATTGTCAGGTGAATTTCAGAATGTAGGTCTTTGTGCCTTCTGGCTTAGCCACGGTTAACAGGAGAAAAAATGAAAAATCTAAAGTTGGAATTCTATCCCAAGCCCTCAAGAGACTAAAAGATCTGCTAAGTTTCATATAGAAATGTAATAAAATTACCTCAGGACATGATTTCAGCTGAATTCACGTATTTGGAGTAGCTCTTCCCTAAAAATCCATGCCAAGGTTTGGTAACGGGGTGCTACACAGGTTTTAACAAGGGTGGCTGTCTGCTTAAGGTAAGATGGTCTGTCTTACCTGGCAGATCTGAAAAATAAAAGATTTTTCACAATGTTTCACTCCAAAGTTTGCTTTTAAAATTGGTTATATTACCCCTTCCTTCTTGCACATGCCTCAAGGAAAGTGTGAAAATATATCTGGAGACTATTAAGAAAACAAAGATCACAGCACAAGGTAGAATACCTAACCAGAATACCTGTTTGGTAGCTAAAAGGCCTCACACCTTAAAGCAATGAGAGCCCCAGCTCTGTCATAAGGTGGTGAATATACTGACCCATATTAGGGTGTTCTGCTTTGCATCCTGGCCTGCAGGTTTGGTTTTGTCACCAACCTTCTAGTTGGGATCCTCTGGAAACAGGAGCCTGGAGGGAACAGCATGATTGGCTTGAAAGATTATTTTGTTGTGATTGCTAAACCAGCTGCATTCTTCCACTAGCTCACCATGTCAGGTTCACATAAGCATGCTCCAGTGCCTAAGCACACTTGTAAGATGCTAAATTCAGCCAACCATCTCTTCAGTCCTTAGGGGCTGAGAGAAAGAGGAGTGTGAATGGCAGACTGTGGAGGAAGAGACTGGCAGATCACACAAAGCCAGACTGACTGCTGAGTTAAGAGTCACTTAGAACCCCTTAGAAACACCTTAATGATTCAATAAAGCAAATAATATTAAATGAAAGATTCTATAGTAGTCACCTCAATAGCTTTTTCTCACAAATATGAAACATTAGAGCAAAATGTGGTTTTTGTAATTTCAAATAACCCCTAGTGATGGATCTTGAGAGCATGTTCCTGGAGAAAGTTCTATGGCTCTATCTAGCATGGCCTTGGTGCTGGCTAATAGCTTTTTGGTGGCTCTGCCTCCAAGCAATGTGCCCATATGTGTGACCTCAGTCTGGAATCTATGCTCTCAGTTTTCCAGAATACAAGCTCCATATTGAGATCCACAACTCTCACAAGATAACAATACAAAAATCCGAGTCAGCCCAATGACTTCAATTGGATAACACCATGTAAACAGAAAAATTGGGTTTTGCTGGCTGAAATATTGCCAAAAATCATTAGAATCAGTGCACAGACACTTGAATATTTTGTTAATATATAACTTTGAAAGACTGATAATTTTTTTAACAAAAGCTACATAAAACATTTAAGATATTGTATATGAAGATGAAAGATATATGGTTTAACTTGAAAGCTATAGGGATAACACTGGAATGAAGGTAACATGTCTAAAGAATGGATTAATCAAATGATTTTTGACAACTGTTGACTTTTTTCAGAAATAAAAAGTATAACTACCTATTTGCAAATAGACAATTCCAACTCATCCATAAATACTGTTTGTGTAACTTACATATGGGTTCCTCAAAAACAAATTCATCCTGTGTCTTTGTTCACTTGCTTTTAGCAGTACTAAGTATTTCCAGTGAGTCTGCTAAAGAAGCCTCTAGCCTGAAAGATTATATGAGTTTTAACTCATAATTGTGAAATAAGAATAAATTAAAAACTATCTTCTGCTTTTTTCATCATGAACATAATGTAAAAATTTACTACTTATGTGATCACATGTGGATCACATATGTGCGTCACTATGTGGATATTTGCAAGTTACATGAGGTCTCAGCAGCCTTGAAATCATCATACATGTGAAATTTTAAGACTAAAACAGTGGTCATTGACAGTATGTTTATCATCACAGATCCTTTTGCTATTTCTAACTTGTCCTGCCCAGGCAATGACAAAGCTGAGAAGCGCAGTTGGTGATTTCTCTTCATCTCTGTTCCTGGGCCTATCATCATGACAGGATCCTTTTCTACACAGAAGGAGGGAAAGCTACTGCTGTTACAAATACGCTCATTAAATCAGACTGATGCTTTCATTCAAAAAATATTTGCATCTGTTTGGATGTTTTTCTTGATGTATTTTTTCTGTCTGTGTTGGTAGATGCAGAACTTGAATACATACAAAGCTTAAATGCACTGAGGGAAAGCCCTCAAAATGCAAATCTTACACTTTTTGAAGCTAGATGTTTGTCTCATATTTGACAGTGAATATTTAGATGTATACCCAAAAGAACACATTCACATTGCCTTTTGTCTTAATAAACATGATCCTTCTTATCCTATGATTTGTGATGATTATCAAATGATAAGACAAATGTCTGCATTCTAAAAACATGCTGAATAGCTGATGCAAGAAAAAGCAGTTTTGAAGAGATTTGCAACTGAAAGGTCACCTGGCAGTATGGCAACATGTTCAATGAACCAAGAGTAAGCTAGTTTAACATGCTTAGATAAAAGGCCTGGAGTTCCTCTGTGCCTGCTATAAAGGCACTTCATTTGGAGGCCTTTTAAAAGAGACAAAGCCCGAGCATTGTTAAAGCAAAACTACCCCATCCCGATTCTTCACATAGATGACTTTCAGGGTTACATCAAAAATTGACATGGACTAGAACAAGTGTTTAAGGTTCATAAACGAAAGCTTTACCTCACACCGTGTGTGTACAATGACAAATATGTTATGGCATCATCTTATAGGATGTCTAGGAGTCTGGGCTTTGCTAGCTGCTGGAGAGAAGGACTCTGACTCTTTATCACCTACACAGCAGAAGGATTCTGAACATTACCTTTGGCTCTTGCTAAAGCATTGACTGCCTCCCACTTTGATAGCCCATGCAAGAGAGAAGGTGTTTCTCTCAAGCTGCAGCTTCACTTAGGTTCTCCCAGTCCTTCTGTTTACAGCTAGGAGACTTAAAGGGAGTCACTGTTTCCTTTTACCAGGACATGCCTGCAAGAGATTTGTAATGCTTTTCTCAGGTACTTTTTTCTCAAATAATTTTCTCACACGGCTGAGGAGAGAATGTCTTGCTAAATAATAGAATAGGAAAAGACTTTGTCATAAGCACGGGCTAAGTACATGTTACTCACTTAAGTTCTTGTCCCAAGGAAAGACTTTTGTTTGGAATGTATCTCCTTAGGCTGATCTTGCTAGACATCCTTAACAAGTGTTTCCTTATCAGACAGGTGCCCTGTACTGGTTTGATTATTGGATATGGGGACTAGGAATCCTGGCACTTTGCACAATGCAACCACAGCTTTTTGCTGAGTGCTATTTTCTTTACTCACTGGCTTCTTGTTGTCAGTCCCAATTAAAGTCTTGCAGAAATACTCTATAGAAATTAATCTACTGCCAAATATTAAGAAAGAAGTAATATGGCTGAGGCAAAACTTGTTAATTCATTTCAAACAAATCTTTCAGAAATCAAATCTATATAGACGTGAAACATACGTCTATATAGAAAAGGTAAAGGATCACATCTCCTTAAAATCCTGCTTTAAATGGTATTTTCTGTACTTAGCCAAAGAACTATTGGTAGTTTCTGATGAGTTTTCAGAAGAATAATAGGTAAAAATTTGAATTAACAACCATGGTCCGAATGATACCATGGAAAGTATTTGCAGTTTGAGCACTGTAGAACTTTATATACAGTATTTTCTTCTTAGTTGTTCCACTGGGTGGCACAACTTCTACATTGCCTNATTGTAGTTTTCTGACTTGGAGCAAAATCTAATGTGCTAGGAAAATGCATAGATCAGACCCTAGGAACAACTAAAGCTTGCTACAAAGTGCATGGTTTCCAGACAGAAAACAAAAAGTGTTTACCCTCTTAATGAGAGCTACTTGTCAACCTGTATTTAAAAAAAAAAAAATCTCCTGAGACCCTTATGCTCCCAGGGTGGAAGGATAAGGNTGGCTTCTTGTTGTCAGTCCCAATTAAAGTCTTGCAGAAATACTCTATAGAAATTAATCTACTGCCAAATATTAAGAAAGAAGTAATATGGCTGAGGCAAAACTTGTTAATTCATTTCAAACAAATCTTTCAGAAATCAAATCTATATAGACGTGAAACATACGTCTATATAGAAAAGGTAAAGGATCACATCTCCTTAAAATCCTGCTTTAAATGGTATTTTCTGTACTTAGCCAAAGAACTATTGGTAGTTTCTGATGAGTTTTCAGAAGAATAATAGGTAAAAATTTGAATTAACAACCATGGTCCGAATGATACCATGGAAAGTATTTGCAGTTTGAGCACTGTAGAACTTTATATACAGTATTTTCTTCTTAGTTGTTCCACTGGGTGGCACAACTTCTACATTGCCTTTTTCAGAGATATCACTCAATATCTGAATATGTTAAATTATTTTACTGTATTATTTTGTGTTGCCAGCTGCAGCCTTGAGTTCTGATCACATTGCCTGGCCAGATGAAATAGGGAATTAAAGTAATTGGGAGGCAATTGCTACTGTACTGTCTTTAATCCAAGACATAACCTATACCCTCCGTCCTCTCTCTCTGTCTCTCCCCTAGCCCNCCCTTATGCTCCCAGGGTGGAAGGATAAGGAAACTGCCCTGCCTTTTGGGTGCATCCATCCACAGTCTTTAATTTTTATCCTCACTAATGGCAAGGAAGAATTCTAGACTTCCAAATCCTGTCTGCTCAGAGAAATGTCACTTAGAACTCATGACAGCATTTCTCACCACGTGGCTGCCTTGCTGATGGAGATTATCTGGGTTTGGCTTTCAATGTTATAAAATGTTCTGACAGACTCACAAGACTCTGGTGCTTCACAGCTTCCCTGATTGTTATTTGCTCTCCAGTTCTTCATCTCTTTAAGGCTTTTTCTTAAAAATATAATTTAAAAAATCAGTGTATTCCTCAGTGTATATCCTTAAAAATAGAATTTAAAATCAGTGTATTCCTCACCAGTGAGCCCACTGCAGTTCCCATTTCTAACCCTATGAAGGTCTTCAAACCTTAGAATTGGCTGACTCCTGACATGACCAGGCTATCCTGTTACCTCAGCTTGTCCTCAGGCAGGGCACTTGCAGTGGCAACAGCAGCACAAGCAACTCCTTTGGAGTCACAGGTTTGTTTGCTCTCATTATGGGGGAGTATGATAAAGGACAGAAATCCTGCAGTGTTTAAATGAAAGGTTTTGTTATAGTGACAGGGATTCTGAGGTATTTCCACATGTTATCTTTTATATTTTTTGGTCATGTGCCCAAGGAAAACCTTTCCATTGTGCAGTGGTTGTCTCTTTGTCAGTTCTGCTTCTACCTGTATTGAGCCCAGGGGTTAATTTCAGTGAAAACTGAAAGAGGAATAGGTAAGACACAAAGGTGTCAAATGGGTAAAGAAAATGGGACAATTGTTCTGTGACTAGAAAAGAACTGTACAAAGAAAGATTGCCCTGACAGAACTCACATTACGTGTAACATTTGGCTATAGCTTGTCAGTCAAAATGTACCTGACCATCCAATTAGCATTTGTGCACAGTCAGATGAGCTAAAATTCTGCTTTCTACATGTCTCTGCACAAACTGGGTCATGACTGTAGGGGACAAATCTATAAGAAAACCATTTCATTAGTTATGCTACTCATGCAGCTAATTTTAAATTAAGAAAATGTAGTCAGGTGCATGTAAATCTTTTTTGCAGGAGGTTTATGCTTTTATCTTTAAATATACTATATACTATGCTATAACATAAATATATTTGGGCTTTTTTAGATTCAATTTTCTTTGTTGAAATCCCACTCAGTAGGGTTAGCTCCTTTGTAACTACAAGAGAAGCAAGGCTGTAAGGGTATTCTATGTGGCAGGTGACAGCTCCAGAGCAGTAAATCAGGATTCTGTACTGAAGCTCATTAATTTACCCATTTAAGCAAACCTCTACAATTAATTTTTGTGTCTAGAGTGCTTCAACTTTTATGCTTTCTTTTTAGGCTACAGCTGTGCCCCCAGATCTTTATACAAATGCGATAAATTCCTCTTGACTTCAGTGGAGTTCTACCAGCCAGAAATTTTGCTTCTGGCCTTCTTTGGGATTTAAAAGGTGTGTGTTTGGAAGAAAATGTCAGATTAGACTCAGGAGAAGAAGAAATATGAAGAATACTCACATGTCTAAGCTATGGGCAAAAAAAAGGAAAGTAGAAACTGGTGCTGAATTATTTTAAGTTACATTTTATATTTGCTTAATATAAAAGGTTAGATAACATATCTGAAGCATTTTTGGGAAATGTACTTATTTATGAGAAAGCTGACTGGAATAGAAATTTTTTGCATCTTTTATGGTAAGTGTGTTTTTATTGTCCTAAAATAAAACATGGCATTTTAAGGAGAAATACAGAGAATATTTTTTTTAAATCAGGTTTTCAGTAAGAAAGTCTCAAAGGACAATTTTGATTTCCTTTTACTGAAAAAAAAATTCTACAAATATGAATTATCTTGGCAAAGAATTTTTTTTCTTAATGGTATTTAATATATTGCCTTGCTCCTGCAGTCTGTTAATCCAGGTCCTCGCTACCTCTTACATCATTGGTTCCCAGTGGTGCTGCAGCTCCTGCTGAACAGCTGGGGCTCTGGAGAGCTTGCACTTGGCTAGGCTGGCCTTGCAGATACCAGGCAGAAATACATCTGTGTGAGGGCTCTGAGAAAACAGCAGTGAAGTTGTTAGGATGTGTGTCTGTGCATACTTTTTCCCCTGTGAGCACTCCAAGGCTGTAGATGCTCTGGACAACCTTGTTCTGCTTTTGAAAGCAAGCCCTGTAACAGTGAGAAACAAGGATGTGTGTGGGAAAGGAGAGGTTGTGTATGAATGAGAACCTACAGCTCACATGAGAGTCCTCTTGCTGGGTGCTGAAAGAGGAAAATAATAAAAGTTGCTTGGCACATGTTTTCTTTGCTCTATTCCTTTCTGGTTTTTTCTCTCTTATTCTTTTCTGAGAGAGAACAGAGCTTCTCATCTGCTTTGTTTTTCAAAATACAATTTTCCTGCTGGCAAATACCAACTGTGAGTATGATTGTACCAGTAAAATCCCCTTTTAGTGATAGTTTTTCACTGTGTTTATGGAAAAGATGAAAACTATGCTGGCCAACACATTCTTTCCAAGGAGAAATGTGTCTCTACTAACAGATATTCTGAGCACTACCTGCAGCTTAGTTTCTTCCTTTACAACCTTCGTTGGTTTGGAAAGGAGGGTCAGACTTTTGCTCAGTGCATACAGCAATCTTAATGACTGTAACTTTGAACTTTTTTCTACTTCTAAGAAAATGAAATATTTTGTACTATCTATTACACATTTTCTTTATTAATTATTATCTAGAAATAGTACATATCCAACAGAACAGCAATGAATGCTCATAAAACAAAGTGAGAGTTCCTGATTATTTGTGGCTTCTCATTAGGATGTGGATCAAATCCTTTAAACCCTAAATTGTTGGGGTTTTTTTCCTCAAGCTGTTTATCTAGCTCTGATACTCACACTCCTAGCTAGATGCATAATTAGCTTCAGCATAAGAAGAAATTCAAATAGAGCAGTGCTGTGAAAACTGCGTTGTCTGGCTCCTTTAAAATGCTTGCCTACTGCAAAACACAGAAAGTGTGAGGTTTTTCCTTCAGATTTTAACTTTACACTCTGAGTTGCACAGGTGGCTTTAGTATTAGTAGTAACAAAGAAAAGTGGTAGATTATTACATGATTTTTTAAAGCGAAAACTGCACAACATCAAACTCTGTTTAAGAATAGTTATCGAAGTGCTTTTGGTGCCTAGTTCCAGATATGCAATATTCAACAGCAGAATTTGTATCAGTTACAGAGCAAGTAATGGAAATTTCATACAACTAAGAATAACTGTTCTTCGAGAACTTTCTGAACCAAACTGGACCATTGGCTTATGCTCTGTTGGGCTGCTCTGGTGTTGTCTGTAAAGAAGGAGGGTTCAGGGTCCAGGAATGTCTGTCATGAAAAGAGACAGTTTAGGGTATGTTGGGTGTGTTATGTCTATAGGGTATGTTTGGTTTGTTGTTAAATGTAGACATTTCTGCTATTTTCTCATAATACTCTTGCTCTTTAGGCCATCTAGCTCAAAGCTAGTTTTATCTACATCATGTCTTTAATGGAAAATATTTCCAAGCAGAAAGTCTATTTCTCTGCAGCAGTAGAAGGCACTTAAGTAAGTGAAATTATAAAAGCATAGATACAGAAGGCACATGGTAAATCTTGAAATAAGTCCAGCCTCTGTTGCAGCAAACCAGTGGTATTTAGATGTCTCATCTGCTGTATCATCCTGTTGAAGCCTTTTAATGCCTGCACCTTTGCAAAGTACAAAGTGGAGACAAAAACAGGGCTATGGCAAGAAGTCCAGCAAACCAACAGAGGTGGTTAAGTCCAGCCATAAAGGATAAGGAATGTGGAGGTTATAGTAGGACATGCAGACAGAGATACAGGGAGGAACTTCACAAAAGTCAAGCATTGGAATGTACTGAAAAGAAAATAAGCTTTGCTTGATTTTGAATGATGGATTTGATGTCAATGACACCTGAAGAGCAGAAACACTTAGCTTTTCCTATATAGGTGTTTTTACTGTATTTAAGTAAAATGATAAATAAAAATAGTAGAGATGTTGAGAGAAGCGACTGACACGGCAAGATCTCTGCTTACTGCCTGGAGAAGAGTTCTGAAACCAATATTTTAAGTAACATGAGGCATCTTTGTTAAGGTATATAGAATTTTATGTGAAATGTATTTTTTAAATGAACTGTATTTCCACAGTACTCACACTGGCTTGTGATTACAACCATAGATAAAGAAACTCCAGACTGCTGAAGGACACAAGGATGACTGAAAGAAAAATACTAAAATGTAAACTAGTCTCTAGAGGAACACACACTAAATGAAGCGAGACAAAACTCAAAAAATTTTTGCATGAGGAAACTCCTTTAGTCCTGCATTTAGTCATGTAATTGGTGCTGTATGTGGATTCAGTGATTTTCCTGTACATATCTGCTTGCAAAATTGGGAAGAGAATGATCCAATGCATGTCTTCTATTTCCATAAGTTCACATCAGTTTAACAATCCCATTACTCACAGAAACATTTTCTCCAGTGCTGTTCCCAAGTGGCACAAGACACATGACTTTAAATGTACCGAGGACTATCTCTTTATATCAGTATATTAGGTAAACTGATACTTTATTTAAAGAAAGAAAAGTGTGGATGAAAGAACCATGAATTCAAGATGTTGAGGTTAATAGGTCACACTCTAACCTAAATAAAAACTCTCAATGAGAATTTAGCCTGAGCAAGGACTGTGGGATTTAGCCTTAAGAGAATTAACAAGGTACATCAGGTCTCGTCACTGTTCCGATTGCCAGAAGCCTGTCTGGACAGTGTCCAGAAATACATTCTCAATCACAGCAGATTAAAGCAGATAATGCAGGAAATGATGTGTGCTGTTTTACATTGTCTGTTCTGTTATCTGGACAGGTACAGTCATAATCATACAGAGGAAATAGGAGGGAAAAATACTGAATTATTTTTATCAGCTGACCTTTTCTTCATATATTTATTTTCTGTGAACATAATTATTTTCAAGCAATGGTTGTCTGAGTTTTAAAAATCCCGTTCCAGCTCTTTCTTCACCTTGGGAATCCTTTTTGATTTTTAAACCTGTTGTGGATCCCTCCCACTTTAAAAAAACCCTCATAAAATGTTTACAAGTCTTGTTTATATTCCCATAACATTTTTCATTATGCTGTGACAGCTTCACTGAAAAATTATTTTAATTATCTCAAAATGAATCGTACAAAGAGGGAATATGAAAATATAAATCTTATGTCTGACTGTACTTTAATTGCTTCAGCTAATGAAAGAGGCATGAGATATCTACACAATGCGAAAGCTAAATTGCAAGAACAATATAACCAGTATTTGAAATGTGCTGAATTCATAGTACTCACTCTGCTTCAGTGGGAAGATATGGGATTGTACCTCTTTTGCAGTGTTTGTTTTCTGCTTCTGGTATGGCAAACTAATTTCAGTGGGAAATGGTGTTGAAAACACCTAATAATTATCTCTTCTGCTCTCTAGGTCAGCAGCATGGAGACATTGATGAAGACAACAAAGTAAATTTATGTTCCAGAAGCTGTGGGTCCTTTCCTGAAACCTGTCTACAAGAGTTCAGTAATGTGAGTTGTTCTTATGCAGCTGTAATGTGCAACAATGATTGTATATGGTATTAAACCACATCCATAAAATGTCCATAGTAGCCTAATCCTACAAAAAAATTGAGAAAGCAAGATAAAAATGGGCACCAGGAGGCAATAGAATGATTTTAAATATATACACACATAATGGATCAAATCTGTAGGTCTAATTAGGTATTGTTTGTTCCCGTAAGAGAAATTTTTGCCTCATCAGATCCTAACCTTGTGATCTTTGACTGAGTTTTATCCAAGGCATATCACACAGGCATTTTATTTTACAGACTTTCAAACTGTCAGCTATTAGAAGCTCTTGGTTGAAGGTGATGAATTTAACAAAGAACAAGAGTATGACAGAAAAGCAGTGTTTGAACTGTTACTTTGTCAGTGACTCTTCCACCAACATCATACAGGAATGCTGCAAGGTTATTAGCCAACAAATCTCTCCTCTGCAGCCTAAAAATATCTCCCAATTGGGTGCCTGAGTGAAATGTCATGTGTTATAAATGGCAAAGCTGATTTCCAACTTACAGGGATAGTAAGAAGGTCTGCAGGAGCTTTGATATTTAGCAGAAAGGTAACGGACATGTTGCCACACACGTAGTCAGCTCTAAGTAATTGTTTTCCTCCCTGAGATCAGATGCTCCTTATCTGTGATACTGTCCTAAGCCAAAGTTCTGCCATTGCTCACTATGGTCTTTAAAGGGTTGTGGGGGGATTTTTCTGGGGTTTGTTTGTTTGTTTTGGGGTTTTTTAGGGTTTTTTGTGGGTTTTTTTGGTGTTGGGATAATAGCCTTTAACAATATTATTTTGGACTCAGAGGGTTTTCCTTTGGTTCACAAATACTGCCCTGAGTTGTAAATCTGTGTGATTAGTGACAGGCATTAAGAGAGCACGCTGACTCAGGAAATTAGTAACGATTAGGAGAGGCTTCCTCTTAGGTCAGATCAGCAGTGACAGGACATTTTCCATCTGATGGCTGGCTGAGGTTCATACAGCTGGGAATGCTTTGTGTTTGTGTGGCACATCGCCTCTGCCACTAGGAAGTTTTACCTGCTGTGTTTCCTCCAGTACCAGTTTTATCCAGTGTAGCAGTGGGCCAGATTTGTCACTAATGTACATCAGAGCAAGACAACACTCTCTTCTTCCAGCAGTTCTTCTGATTGCCTATGTCTCTAATACCATGACACTGAGTCATTGAGCCAAAACTGGCAGACTTTTTCTGGAAAAGCTAATTTATGTGGTTTACATGGGAGACAAGATGTGGGCATTTGTAATCAATGCTCTCATCCAATAACAACATGCAAGACAAACTTCATTTCTCACTGTACATAATCAAGCAAGACCCAGGATATAAAGTTTGTTTATACCCAGATATGTTATTTATAACTGTTAAATATTTTACTCCCAAGAATATATTTTCTAGTTCAGATTTTCTGTCTCTACTTCCCACCTTGCAGTCCAGCATTCTGTCACTTTACTGTATTGCTTTAACCAGAGTGATAATCTGGCTATTTGTCCGTGTGAACCCCCCTGCTACAGGAAGCATCATCAGCTTCCTCTTTTCCATGGTAATGTGATCCCTTGGGATCAGCTCTCATGTGCTATTGAAGGAATGCTTAGGCTGCTAATGGATCTTCCAGTTATTTTGGTGATTTCATTTAAATTTTAAGTATTATAAATACAGAGTTCATATATAATCAAATGAACAGGCAATAATTTCAGGATTTATGTTGCAGACAACAATTACATGTGTCAGATTAACCAGCTCGTTTTACAATCTCATTGAATGAATATGAGTAAATTTTCTTTAACTGAACATCTACCTTGTAAATTTGTTTCAAGCTGTTGATTCACCTAAGGAATGCCCCACCAGTGAGCAGCAACATCTGTATTCTTTTTTCTAAATATTCAGACTAGCTAGATATTATTTTCTGTTCATCAAACATTCCAGGGCTTCATACTCTTTCTAGGCTGTAGCTTGGAACAAATAGTTTAGAATCTTATTGTGCACTCTTGCTGCTGATTCTGTTTCACTATAATTGATGTGTTTACTTAGCTCCCTCCAGTGACTTGATGAGTAAGTCCATGGTGTGCTATCATTCTAGATATTGCAAAATAAGTTACCACAAAAGACAAGATCAGTTTCTTTAATATGTAGCATTCCACACCATGATGACTAAATACTATCTGCTAAATCCATTTTAGAATATAATAAACAGAACATTTAAGATTTACCACATAATTCACCTATTATTTATTATCAATACTTTTTTATCCTTGGCAGAATTAATGCCTGAATTTCAACACTAAGTGGGAGTAGAGAAGCTCCACACTTCTAAAAGAGGATTAGTATTTGCAGGAGAAAAAGGAGGAGGTTCAGAATCTGAATTAATTTTATGAGCTGTATTGAAGATGCTCCTTCCATCTTTGTAATGATATGCAGAAAAACACTAGCTATGAAAACAAAAAGTATTATGAACTGTATCCTGAGGAAAATCTGTGTGCTTTTAGTAATGTTAGACAGAACAAATTTTACTGACCTGGGGTCCATTTGTGAAAATGGTACCATTAAGAGAGCTATATTGGAAGAACAAAAAGTGCAGTTGTTTATGAGCTAAATTGAATAAGGAATGCTCTTGGAGCTAAAAAGCTATGGAGAAGTCTGTGCAGACAAATTGCAGCAGTATTCATAACAGGAACAGGAAAAAAATTACAGTATAAAGAAAACTGATTATATTCTCAGAGAGAACTTTTAGTCCCATTGAAGCAATTAGAAATTTTGCAGCTGATTTCAGTTGTACCATAATTTAAATATGTGAGAATGAAGCTTTGGGAGAGTTTCTTTAGGTTTGTATCTCCCCCACTGAAAGTATATCCGTAAAGACTTTAATTGTAGAGAATTGTGCTTTCAGTGTGTAAAAAAGTTTTGTGTTTTTTGAAAAAAGTTCTTAATACCCCACCCCAATTTATTAGGTACATCAATAAAACCAAACCAAACTCAAACAAAAAGTAGCCAAATTGCTTGTGTTGAGACACATCCTCGAGTTATAATCTGTTATTTGATTTACTGTAGAATCTTGGAGGTCTCCCTCAGGACCAAGTTATCACTGTATTAGGCCAAAACCCTCATAAAATTGTGCCAGTCCAAATAATTCAGAGTATATGGAAGTTAGTGTAACACTTCATGCACTGGAGTCAGTCTAAAGGCAATAACAGGAACTGAAATTCTGGCAAAGGCTGTTAGCATCTCATTTTCGTGAAAAATAAAGGGGAAAACCCCCACAAATAAAAAAATGTTTTCATACTTCTCTTTTCTACACTTGGCTTTTCTCTGCCTTTCAACTTCCTGTATCTCAAGTAGAAAAAACAATGAAAGCGGAAAAAAAGACTGAGGAGGAGAGGAATAATTTGAAAACAAATTTATTTATTAACTTGAAATTATAAAAAGATGCCAGAATTGCTAAAAAGCAGAAATCATGTTTCCACAGGGATACAACCTGTGGAAAAAGAGTTTCAAACCTCCACTGCATAGAGGTTGATCAACACCTGATATCTACAGTTGTAGAGCTTGGGCAATCATAGCACAGACTACAGTGACACAGGAGGCAGAACAAGGTTTATTCCCTGACCACCTAGAAGGATACTTTCCCACTATCTTTTATAATTTATAAGTACCAAAGCCAGTTTTAGAAGGTGAGTAAAAAGCTAGTGCACATCTTTTACAAAAAAAATGAGCTTTCCTGTGGAGGTTGAATAAAATAAATTCAAACAGGCAATTGTCAGGAAATAGAATGTCCTGAAGTCTCGGAATTGAATATTTGTTTTTTAAAAGTGCTTAATGGTAACATTTTACTCATTTTCCGTACTAGGAATTTTATGATATAAATTATTTCCTTATGAGGCACACAATTTTTCAGTGTGCAATAAAGTAATACAAAATACATTGTATTCCTATTACAACTGTCAGTGAAAGAGTATGACCATTTAATGAACTTTAACCCATTCAATGTGAATTTTTGTCTGTTCCTGCATGGGGGAATTTGTGTGTGTGTATATGTGTGTGTGTGTGTGTCTGTGTCTATAAAGTCTGACATCTAGTTCTGCTGGAAATATAGTTATTCATCATTTCACTGTAATTGCAATGGACCTGCATAATTTTACCCTAAGTGAAACACTTTCTATAAGTTCTATGCTTTTTATGGCATCTGTCATAAATTATGCAGGAAAAGCTGGGTCAGAAAGGCTGGCTTGGTGCTGTGCTCTGTTCACGACAAGAGCAGTGCTCATTCCGAACTCTGGTTCCAGAGGGAATGTTCTGTGTTTTGTGTCATTGTTCCCAGAGCTGGCGAGTCACTGCCATGCTCAGAATCTCTTGCAGCTTCAAGCTTCTCCTGCAGCTGAGGCCTTCTCTCAGCTGTGCAGGCCAATGGCAGCCACAATCAGTGTGAGCTTGACCTATCTGCTGCCCCAGCAATATCTGGGATATTGGGGACCTCTTTCTCCTTTGCTTTCTGTCCCCTGCTCTTCTCTCAATTTAATTGTTCAGACAGGACAGAGCTGATGCTGGGCGTTGTACTTGTGCACTGAAAGTCAGGCCAGGGCCATGGAAGGCTTGGGAGTTTAGAATTCAAGAGCATAGCTCTAATCCATGAGGCACAAGTCTGGAAATCAGATCACTGATGAAATAGTGCCTCAAGAAAGAAACTGCTGTCTTCTGTACTAGTTCACACTGAATCCCCAGGAAAGGTGGTCTTATTCCTGCTTAGAATGAGGAACTTCAGAGCAAACTTTGTGGGCAGGAGCACCCCATTATGTATAGCCAGGTCTATGGTGGGTCAGATGAGGCAAGAGCATCATCTTTTCATGAGAAAGTGAAGAAAAATAAAAATGGTCCTCCAATTTGTAGACCAAACTATGTCAGTGTAAAAACAGCATAAATGCTTTAGTTCATTTGGCCAGTGAGGCAGAAGAATTGTTTATACTAGAGTTGTTACAGATAAGAGTTTAGGTTTTGGTTTTTTAAGGCTATCTAATCAGAAATGTCACCCATCTGGAGTATTAAATTTTGATCACTGACTCAGAATGCTGGAGTCCTTTTGCTAGGTCCTCTGAAATTAGAATGTTGCTCTGTTGCTAGGCTAAGTCTCTCTGAATCTGAGTTTCTGCTTTTATGTTATTTGTTTGCTCATGATTAATAAAATATTGTCTCTCTTTCTGGGCAGAAATGAACAGATGGGGGAATCAACTGATCTGATTAACTCTGTGTGTACATATACTCAGTCAACAAATACTCACAAAAATAGGAAGGATCATGCTCAGATGTTACCTATTTAAAAATATTACACAATCGCATACTATCTATGCTGCCAAAGGGGTAGATTGATTCAGGAAAGTTTATTATTGTATGCATTATTTATCTGCTTTTTCATTCACAACAGGTTTAATTTAAAAAATGCAATTTTTCTAAATATTTATTCAGGACGCTGTTATTAAATGTAAATGTGGCATTTTGCATAATGTCAGTGTTAACATTTTGGATTAGGATTTTAAAGAGAAGTAAACAAATCATGAGTATTTCTTAGGAGGCATTGATGTGCTTTTCATTTCAATAACACCAAGTCAGCTGGCAAAACTGTGTAGAAAATAAGTCTCTGTGAGGTGTAAGAAATGGCTCTGGAGCACATTCAGAGTGGTTTTGGAATGTTTAGGGTTGGAAAATCCAGCAAACACCTCACATAAAGAAATCCGAATACAACAAAAGATTATAACCAAAATAATCCTCGGCTGATAAAGTAAAGCGTATAATTATCTAGTTCACCTTATGCCATTGTTAGAGGGGAAGTGTCTCACAGAGCAGAGTCCAACACCTGGAGCACAGCTGTCAGCCTTGGGGAGAGTGAGTGAGGCAAGGGAGGGGTGAGAAAACAGAAGCATTGGGAGGGTTTCATTCCCATCCATGGCTGCCAGACCAGAAATGAGAGTCATTGATCCTGGATAGGTCTCATGCAAGTCAGGGCACTTTAGAGAAAGCAGGCCCAGACAGGGATCTTTGAGACAGGACTGTGTGCACAGAAAAGTACAAGGCAAGAAGATGCCTAAAGGAGACACAGTGGCTCGGTGCTATGAGAATACTGCAGCCCACTTTGAGCTCACAGGAGTTTGGCTGGATGCTCCCATCAATTTGGTGATTGGGATCTCAACATCCAGGTTTGCCCCTGAGGTGCCCCAATGCTGCACTGGCAGTTCTAAAGCTTGACCTTGTGGGAGCCTCAAGGACACAACACGAGCAGCCCTGCTGAGTATCCACCTGCTGAGTATCCACCCTGCTGAGTATCTACCCTGCTGGGTAGAAAAGGCACACGTCCAAAGGAAGATAATTCCTGGGCATTGCTAGGTAAACTGTGTTTGGAGGGCCATTACCAAAAGAAGGAATACTGTGTTCAGAGGGCAGTTATGAAAAAGGGATTTACACAGTCTAAACTGCCCATGATATTGTTTCTAACCTTGAGCAAGGACCACCCACAACTGATTGAACACTGAGCACAGCTGGAGCCATAAAAGGCATTTTGCTTATCTATTTCTAACTTCTTTGCATCAACCCTGCAGAAAGGTGATTTCCCTATTGAATGACAATCAGGCTACATTGCTATTAATAGAATTGAAGAAGAACACATCTGCTCTATCCTCCCCTCTCACTGTCAAGGCTAAGCACCTAGGAGACAGCAAATGTTTCTGTTTACTAATGGAAAAGTACCTGGACAGACCTCACTTGCCCTGGGAAGACTAAAAAGTAGGCCACAGGCACTGTATAGATAAAAAAAAAGCTTAGATAAGAGGAAAACAAAGCCAGCTATGAACCAATACAGAGAAAATAAAGGAAAAATTTCTGTTATCTCTGCTCATGAGTTCTAGACAAGATGAAATTTCTAGACAGCTTTCCTCTGTTCATCAGAAGATCTGTGGTAGAGGAAATATGCAATTTTTCCAATCTCAAGCCTTCTAAGAGGACAAGAGTTTCCGGGGTTGAGAAGTTGCCTCTCCTGTCTAGCCTGCCTCTCTCCAGATACTCCCTGTACTACACAACCCTGAATTGGAAAAAATACAGTATAACAAAAACTGAATCTCATTTCATGATAAATGTCTCTTTCAGTAGTTCTTTCCAGAAGCAGCCCTCAGAGCATGCAATTAGTGAGGTCATTATCATTTGGAACAGGGAAACTGAGGCAGAACTTTGCAGTCCTTTCATATAAAGTTGTGAGTAAAATCACAGAGGCATCATTAAAATTACCAAACATAATTGCTCTTTACTCTTTGTGTTGCCTGAGAGCTATAGTGATGAACAGAGCTCTGCTTGTGTCTGTGCAAACACTGTGATCTTACAAACACATTTTGAATGTGTTTGGTTAAAGGACAATTTAAAACTTTCAGCAACTTCAGCAGGCTTTCTAAAGGTTCCCTGACCTCCCTGGGATAGGTAAGAATGCAAGAATCTTCAGGAATTATATGCAAAATGACAGAAAGAGTCTCATGTGCAGTTTCCAAAGTCTACCATATAATGTCTCACTTGGATAGAAAATAGTTGGAATTCAATACACTGCCAGTCTTTGAAAGGGCTCAAATTAGTGCCCAGAATGTCTTTTCAGGAAGAGGCACCTTGTATAAATAGTAAAAAATATTTACCTCAAACAGCAATTGTTAGATTTTCCTAATAAAAGAAAGGAAGTGTAAGAATATAAATATTTAAAAATACCTTCATAAAATAGCATCTCATGTGCAATTGTTAGGATATAGATTGTTTTATTAGTATATTGATAAAAGTTAGTAAAACTCAGATTTCATCTTTGTAAACTGTACTCTAGCTCTGGGCAGTTCTGTGGTGGAAAACTGCTCTAACTCTGAGGCAAAATGTGATCTAATGAATTTAGGAGTATCACTGTGGAACAGATCCAATACCACTTCACCTGGTGTCTCTTTACTTGGGATACCACAGTGCCATCATAGCCCTGGTTATTTTTGCAATAACTTTGATTATTACAGAAATATTAGAGATTATTCTTTTTAGTCAGCAAACTAAATTTGCTGAAATGGGAAAGTTTTCTTTTTTGATGGTGCACTCAAAGTAGTTTGCTCCCAGTCTTACTGCAGCTGGTTTTGTGGAGCCACAAAGTGTCCAGAGATGTCTCACTTGCTAAACAGGCTCTGAAGCATGGCTTGATAAAGACTACGTGAGACCATATCTTGGAATATTTAAACACAATGAAACTGTGCCCATACATGGTTGCTATTGTTCTAGAGCTGAGAACTGAACCTTTTGATGGAGAACAAGATGTGAAGGTTTTATTTCCTTATCAACTCTGTGATTCATGCGTGGTCAATCTTTTGGGCCAGGTATTATCAACATGATCTGGTTTTGACTGGATTTTTTTGGATAAAAACATTAGACTGACATGCCTGCAGCCAAGTATTATAAAATGCTTGGAAAGATCTTAGGGTATGGGAATGACTTCAGTGCTGTGAGCTTGTGCTTATACTCTGAAAGGCGCCTCAGCATTCTCTGCACATTGCTGTGGAACAGAACCCTTGAAATGGTTGGAATTGTGCCTGTGAGTTCAGTACAGGTCTCCTCCTCTAAATTACATACTTTATACTCTGGAAAAACTTAACACTGTTGTAGTCAGCCTAGTGCATCCCAAAACAAGTCCCTGTAAATTACAGAGTATAAAGCTGTAATTTCCCCTCCTCCCCATGGGCAAAGGGTAATTCATACATAACAGTATTTTAATGGAAATCTCTTACTCTATTCCTTGGTGAGGAGGGAATAGGTAGAAAGTATCAAAGTGGCTAAATTTTTCTCCTACGATAGTCATATGGATGTTTAAGTTGATTTTTCATTTGATTTAACACAAATACTTTACAGTCCCAGGGGAAATTATTTTACTTCATATTTTCAGTGTTCCTGTCTTTCAAGGACTAATTTGTTATATACAGCTGTTCCAAGGTGGAGGTGAAAAAGGAATGAAAGGAGAAGGAAAAACAAAACTTCAGAAAGAGTTTTGTAAAAACCCAAAAATTCATGGAGTATGATAGGACTTAGCCAAGTCTTCTCTACTGCCCACTAGGCTACGTTACAGCTGTTTTGCATGCTTGACTCATCTGGGAAACATTTGTATTTGAATAATTTTCACAGTATTTATAAATTCTCTTTTTCTTCAGAAAAAAAAAAATTATTGCCTATGTCAAAAGTACCATTTCATTGCAGCATTCTCAGCTCTGTACAATATTAAATGAGAGCAAAGTCTAACTTAGTGAGACTATCACAGGGATCTTTATCAGACTTTTTGGGGTGAGAGTTGTTGCCATTAGGGATTACATCATTCTTTTAGTCAAATTGTCCCAATGTGCTGCTCATTAAGAATATGAATCTTTTTAGAAGAATAAAAGTTATTCTTTAGAAATCATAGTGAGCTGACAGATAATGATTATATCTAAATGTAGGTTTCATGTAACTTGCAGCTCCTGAAATGGAGTAAAGCAGAGAAATTAAAGGAAAAAGTTCCATTTTAGTAGGCAGGAGGAAGTTGAACAGTACATCACTTATTGCTCTCACTGCAACTTGGGCTAAAGACCTTGCCTTTTCTCAGTGGAGGGGGAAAATGTGTTTTAAAAAGGTTTCATTTATCTTTTTATATCAATAATTGGAATTTGTCTAATACATACTAACATATTAATATGTGTTAGCCTAATCAGGTTTTGTAAAGATAAAGCTGAACCGATGCATAAGAAATGAGAAATTTCTCTGCATGACAGTGAAAGACAGTCTTTAAAATCACTGGTATGTATGAATGGTTTTGTTGGAGTTGAAATGTTGTGTAAGGGTATTAAAATTCAGAGGACTGTACATGCGAGAACGCAATTCATTCAAGCCCTGCTATGGCTTGCAGTATCATGCTTACAAGCACATTTTCCTTTCTTAACATGTACCATCTGTTAGAAATGACCTGAGAAGCCATAATTTGATATATGCAAATTCATAACTAAGGCACGAGATTCCCACATCTGAACATAAATATTCTTCTCAATTATGTACCAAGAGCAGTTCTTCGAGGAGATCCTTCCGTGACTGCCGTGACTGTCTAGACAAACCCTTGCTTATACCAAAATCATAGTGAGTGCTAAAGACTTCCAGTTAACAAAAACTACTCATTTTTTCCAGAGAATTATCTTACTCTAGTTACAGATCTTATGAGAGTAACAGCTTCCACAAACAGTGAGCACAACTAGTCCTTTGTAAGAACATAAGACTTTTCTGATGAAGGACTATGTTAAATTGCATTTTGTATTAGGAATAGAAGCAGTACAGAAATGTACGGCTAAAATCTAAAAATGTGCTTTTAGATTCTCACAGCTACATTCCTAGAAAACACTTGTATCTCCAAGTATTTCAGAGTCAGTAGTGTGATAGTGCAAATAATATATTTCATGGAATGTATTTTAGTTTCTTGTTTATAGGCGCATGCACTCAAAAGGTCTGAACAGAGTTTTCCAAATTTGGATCAGTTTTCCTTATTTTTTCCCAATGTTCTGACCACCACTAGTTAAACTTTTGGTGGATTTGAACAGAAAATAGATAATTAAAATCTGTATACTATAGAAAGGTAGGACAGCAGAGAAGAACGGGTAAGATCTCCAAATTATGGTTTGTGGGTGGAAAGGGAGAGTGGGAGGGATGGGGAGGGAAAAGAAGAAAAAAAAAGATTTATCATGTGTGCAACTAACATTAAGAGAAGAAATAAATAATATCATCTGTCTGCAGAAGTTATGTGATTCATTGTGATTTTTTTTTTTTTGGCTATACATAATAATACTTTCTCTACTAATACTAAATCACTATCTTTCCTGAGGAGGTACAAACACACATAAATGCTAGTTCTAACTTTGACATGGCTTTAATAAAAACAAAATTAAATCCAGCCTTCATGACAACATTTGCTTTTGGAATCTTGAAGAGATGAATTCCATGGGCTAAAATCATATTTTGAGAAGCAATGTGACCAAACTGAGTGAGGTGCCTTAGTACCATGGAATGTTTGTAACCTTCAGTACCGAGACATCTGGCCCTCATTACACACAGGGCAATTAGCATAATTTGTTATTAGTGAAATCAGTGATGCCTGGGAGAGTTACAGGGGTGTTTAACACATTTCAGAATCTGAGCGTTCAATGTCATTTATCCTTAAGGTGCTTGAAGAGTAATGAAGAAATTAGTGCACTGTGTGGAGCTATGCTTCTTTTGTACGTTCTACATTTACAGCTATTAATTCCAGCTGAATTCCTGTCAGCAGATATAAAAGCAGATCTATCAGATAGCAAAAGAAATACCTCTGCAGCTATTTCAATTATGATATAGAACTCAGAGGATAATAGCCTTGATGTATTTCCTGCTTAATGAAGTAACATTCCTGTCAGATGGGTAATTGCTGCAGCAGGGCTCTGTTCAAAGAGATTTCTTCTATCTGCTCTCATTCTGCTCTCACTGCTGCGATGCCTCACCTTCTTGAAGTTTAGGATGCTACTTTCCTTTTGTGAGCTGCAGCCTTAATGAGGGCAATTGCTCTGTGTTGGCCAGCACTGATTATTGGCAGCAGGTCCTGTATTGCAGGTCTGCTCTGTATGATTCCCACTGAAGACAATGAGGCTTTAGGCAGAGTTTGTTGAAAAACACTCCCAGTTAAATGGAGAGACTGATCTTGCATAAAGTGAGATTAAAGATGGAATCTCCACTGTGGGAGCAGGGCAGGAATGATTCACTGATATAAAATACATTTTAAACCAGGAATCTGAGGTTCTGAGAGCACTGGCCCAGCAGAACCAGAATTTCTCTGTGTTTGTACTTGTACTAAGAAAATATCATTATGACCAAGAGTGTAACAGGAGCCCTCCTACTAGCAAAGGTCAGTGACCCCTCCACTGGGGAACCGATATGGTTCCTCATTAGTCAAAGCTGAAATGAGAGCCAGCATAAAGAAAGAGAAGAGGTTTTTGAAAAAAAAACAAAACAAAACACCACAAAACCCAAAACCAAACAACAACAACAAAAAATCCCCAAACTTATGTCAATATTCCTACTTTTGTCAGTCTTCTGCTATCAGCCTCTGAGCTGCATTAGACCTCTGGTCTGAACTGAGTCCCCACACTGATGATCATGGAAACCATGAAGAAAAACAGTGGCCAACACAAGCCATGGGTCTACTCAAAGTAACTGAGAAGCAGAGAAACATGGATTTTGGTCTTTGTCTTTCCTGGTTGCTTCTGTCAGGCTGTGAGGAACTAACATATCTAATGCCCAGTTAGAGAATTGCTGCTGGCCCATGTTGCTGCTTTTGTAGTGAAAGCAGCTGTGCAGGTGAATGCTTAGCCCATGTGCTACATTGTAGCAGTGCACACAGATGAATATTAGGGAAGCATTGAGGTTTTCTGTAATTCAGAGGGATTTCCCATCAGCTTCCATAATGAAGTAAATGTGGGTGCCAGAGATCTCCAAAGATCTGTGGCTTATAGTTATTATTTAATTCATGTTAAAATATCATGATTAAAAACCAGCTGAACAAAGAATGTCTATATTCTTTGAGCACCTAAATATCTATCTACATAAATATATATATATATAAATGATAAAGCACAGGGAACAGATTGCAAACATTCTGCATTGCTGTCAGTCTTGGAAATCACACTAAGCTTTGGATGATATGGCTTGCTCACTTTCCTCTTACACTCTTTCCTGGTATGTTCAGGCCAGCCACATCTAAACACTTGAAGCAAACATTGGCAGAACTTACTGAGCTGAATCAGCTCCATAATAAAGGTATCTCTACAGATTTCCAATTGAATGTTAGAAAGAGAGAGGTCATTGGCATTTACATAAGCAAATCACATTCTTTCAACAGACAGGCAAGGGTTAACCTTCTTTGTGCAGTTAGATTGAATCCAGTGGAGATTTTCCTCAGAACACAGGAGAAAATTAAAGTGCATTCCAAGAAAATGAATCCTCTTCTTTTCCTTTTCCTTTTTTTTAATTCAAATTGGTTCATATTTGTAGAATACGATGTTATAGCCAATTCCAGGGACCTTTAATGGCACGAGCAGCCTTGTTTGATTACACATCTAAAGAGACAATGCCAATTTCCCTTTGATTCAATTGCTGTAGTAATACTAGCATTTGTGAATCATGAGCTGCATCTCTGCAATTTACCACGGTTTTAGTAATTTCACTGGTGATGAGGACAATGTGTTCTAGCATTTGAAGGAAGAAAACCACTATGTGCTTTAATGCTGTGTGCATTTTAGATGACGTAGGGACCTGAGCTCACATTCCCTCCAGGATCACCTCCCACAACACACATCTCCACAGCAGCACTGGTTCTCTGGAATCAGGAGGCTTGTCCTAGGGGAACCTTTGGTTTCCACAGAAATGGGCATCATGGAAATCTGTTAGAATGTTTCTCCTCCTTCTCTGGGCCTTATCCTATTAGCCCCACAAAAAAACCCAGAAGTCTGGGCATTACAGGATATAAACAGAGGTAAAGAACCTGTATTTAAATGATCCTTAAAGGAACTGTGATTAGTAAACATGAATTTTCAGGATCAAAAAACACACTGTAGAATGTCGTTAAGAAAGACTGGATAACAAAACAAACAAAAAAGAGGCTGTAAATGCACAAGTAATTCAGTTTTCTCTTCATCTGCCCCTTGTTTAATTCTGTCAATCACTGCATGCTCTATATTTCCATTTCAATGCATTATTTAATGGGTAAAAGGAGTTTGGGGGAAGGGAGGAAGATAATTTGATTTGGACAGACATCAGAATTTCTGTAAACATCTGGTTCTGTTTAAGAGGTTTTTTGAAGCATTTAATACAAGTTCCTATTAGGAGGTAGCAAATGAATGCTGAGTGTTCTCACCGTGTAAGAAGCGTCATTTTCCCATCCTGGAAGTTTGCATACAAGTGAACTTGAGTCAAGTTTGTAGATAGGTTTTGCAAAGATAACCTTGCATTATCTAGTGTGAGTGAGAGAGACTTGCAAGAACAACAGTTAAAGTCATTAAAGACCTCAATGAAAAAGAAGTTCAAAAGATGTTAAAGCCCAACTGGATACATTTCAACCAGCTGGATTTCAGTAATTGAATGAACATAGTTGAACAAGTAGTTAGAGATGAAAAGAGTGTAGAGAATAAAAATGGAGACAATGAAAAATTCATGTCACAATGGTCTAGTCTTTTTCTCATTTGGACAGGACTCGGTAGATAACTTGGAGGATTGCCTGTGTCTTTGATATTCTCATATTAAGTGATATGCTCACATGATAACAATGAAGAGTATGTTTTTAGCACAATTCATTATCAATAGCATGATTTTTATTGCCTTGAAACATTTCAATCACATTCTTTATCCAGTAAAAGAAATGCTCCAAAAGATATAAATAGGATTAGTGTCACATCTGCAAGTAAATGCACTTGATTTAGAGATTATATTGAGTAATTGCAAGATTAAAAGTGTTCATTCAGAGAGGAAATAACACAGTCCAAGAATGAAAATTATGCTTTTGGACCCTACTGCTCAGGCCTTCCTATTTTGCAGGTCAGCTGCTGTTGATGCATGCTGAGCAGGCTGTAGTCAAAGTTGTCCTTCCTATAAGGGTTATCCTTGGGTCAGGTTTTCACTTTAGAACAGAAACTCTAAATATATCAAAATAGACTAAAGACAGCCAAATTCCAATCATTTTCAAAGCAAGGACCTTAAAAAGGTACCTGAGGCTTGAATAAGCATTTTGAGACAATTTTAAGTATGTGAAAAGTAGATAACATTCAGTACAAATCTGAACAAAGCTCTGAAAGGGGTTGAGCTTAGAGAGGGGACATTTTAAAATCTATTTCACCCTTAGGACTTCTGTTAGCTTGCTGCTTGCTTTTTCTGAAGAATCTCCCCTCAGACTTGCTGGTTTGTGCCTCCGCCTTATATTTCATGTATCTGGTTGAGTTTGACCCAGATCAAAGGATGTGGTTGCAAATAAAGGAGCTTTGTTTAACATTTATTATTAATCAGCCACTGTAAATAAGATTGTTTGTGGAAAGAATACTCAGAAAAAAATCTTTTGATTTTTCATCAAGTTTAGATGCACCTTCATCCTTTCTTTAAATGAACTACCAATCTTTTCTGTCTTTCACACAGACTTTCTGGCACAGTTGCTTCTTTGATCAATTCTGATCCTCCTGAGGTGTTTCATTTAGAGTTAATTAATATCTAAAAGTGGCCTAAAGGAACGTCCAGTTTTTGGATTTATTTTTGCTGGTGAAATTACACTTAAGGAAAAAACAGCTTCTTCCTACTTCCTACTTCCTACATGGGAAATGTAGGGCTGGGATTTTGCTGTTGAAGTACAGTCTTGGTCATATTTATTTAGCACTTCCTCATCTATTTTAATTCAGGGTTTTTTCGTGATCACTCTAAACCTGAAGTGCCAAATCATGACTTTGTCACACAATCCAGTAATTTGGCAAGAAAACAGCTGCAACAGCTGTTAGAATTCTCAGCTCAAAAGAATTCTCAAAATGAAAGAGCAATGGTAAAAGACAAAAGAGAACTTGTATTCCAAGCCTCAAAATGTAGATACATCCTAACTGCCTTGTCTTAACAAGGACATCCTGTGCTTTCAGAGTGCTTGCACAATACAGCAACACCATCTTTCACTGGGGACAAAAAGGATTCTGTGTGCCACTGGTACTGAGAGCCCTGAGAGCAATACATTTGAACACAAGAAACTTTTGATAAGATAAATGACCTGCCTTGGTCTATTTAAATTTTACAATCATGAATACTGGGAACAGCACTTTCCTACATTTAGACGTAGGGCCAGAGGGAGAACACGGACAGCACAGTTTGCCTAATTCATAACATGACAGATTTTGGACCCAGTTGGGCTCACAGCGATAAATCTTCCAGGGTCAGTTTAAGATATGTCTCTGTTCTCCACCTCACCTTCTGATGGAGGTTACTGAACTTGAAGCAGGAAAAGTGGGATGAGGATCGTGTGTCGTAACTCCCAGTGCAAAACAAATTTCATGGTCTGGAAGGCAGAGATTCAGCCACACAGTCCCTTCAGCTGCCTTTGCACTGGGAACAATAATAGTCATGGGCTCAGAAATGGTAGTCAGGGGCACTGCTCTCTTAAATCAAATCAGGAAGTTATGCTAAATTAAAGGGCATTGAAAATTCCTCTGGGAGCAGTATATTTTACTTGAGTCACCTATTATACAAGCTGTGTGGGTGGTGAATATTAATGGAATAAAAAAAGTGGAGTAGAGGAGGGTTGAACATAAATTTCTGCCCATCCCCATCCAGTGCTCCTGACTGACACCACACCTGCACTGGGTATAATGAGAGGGTATGGTGCAGCATCTGTCTCAAAAATGCAACCCACAGACTTCAGCTTTGCCCAAGTAAGGAACTTGAATGACACAAGTTTGATTTATTAAGCCAGTAGTAATTTGCTACTTTTATTGTGGGACACTGGGTGCCCACCACCAAAGAAATTAATGTGAGTTTCCCTCTCCTTTCCTGAAAATGGCCTGCAGACCAAGCAGTATACAAAGAATCACTTTTCCCACCACTAATTTGTGTAAAGGTCATTTAGAACCAACTGTTTCGATGTCTTGACACTCCAATTATCTGCTAAGTTCTCCCTTAACAAAGGGTTTAAATAGATGGAAAATTTTGCTTTCATTACATGAAATCAAATGTTTTGTGATACTGCTTTGAATACAACTAGTGAGAGGAGCAGAGAGTAAAATCAACGTAAAAGCAATGGCTTCATTTGAAGACAGTTTCATCTCAGCTTCCTAGGGTTTCTCTTCTTTCCACTTCAAAAGAAACACACACAAAAAAAGCTGTTAAATTGCAAGAGGGTTTTGTTTCAGTACAAAACGTCTGTATTATACACATGGAAGTACATGATTTCTAAACACAATTACATCTTCATTAGATGTTTTTGTTGGCATGAGTCCTGTGGAGAGTTCACAGAGCTCTGATCCAGTCTGATGCAAGAATACAAGTTTTCAGGAGACTGCATCATTTGTCCCTGGGAACAGAAGTCAGGCCTTTTGGTTTCAAGAACAGTTCTGTTATCTCACTCTGTTCGTTGTGGAGCAGAGAGCAAATTCTGCTAAACTCTCCTCAGATGTCAACCAATTTTCCACCCTTTCATTTCAGTGTAGTCATATTAATTTTTTAATATGCAAGTCCAGAATTAGAATATCTTGGTATTGCATCTGTTATTCTGTTTCATTATTATATTTATATTATTCTATTCTATTCTATATATACCTATATTATTCTATGTACAGAATTCTTATGCAATATGAATCACAGAGTTACACTGACATAGGAGATGGCAGAGCAGGCATAGACCCCACAAATGATAGTGTTTTCTGGCTTTTCAGTGAGGGCTGATCTTGAGTGTAATGTCATGAGAACTGTATAAACCAACTGTAATTCATGGCTATGACTAATTTAGTTACTGTAGTAATACTTTCGGTCAATGATTCTGCATCTGACTACCAATTAGCAAGAGGTACCCAGGTATTCAGGTGGAAAATGAAGAGAATGCAATCTTTGCTACAAATTCATCGTAAGATATCCCATAGATTTCCTTGAAAAGAACATTTAGGAGGTAAAAAAGAGGACTGCATGGTACACTGAGTGTGAGAAATTTAGTATTTCCCCTAAAATTATATTCTCCTTTGTCTACTGCTTACAAAGAGTAAATAATTCCTAGTAAGGAGATACAGGTAGAAACTCTTTTCCATATCTGGTTGTCTAAATTCACAGTAGCAGGTGTGTTATCCCTGCAGAAAAATACAGAAAAAACAATGGTGTCACTCATTTCCACAATTCTATTCTGGAAAAAATAACTGCTTAACCTGTAAGAACACAGAAGTATTTCATCTAAACCACACTGACAGTCCTACTGCACTTACATCTTCATCACCTCTGCCTGGTTCTTGGTGAGAGAAAAGCTCAGCGTGTCTCCTCCTGTGCACATTGCATAATGTATTTATGTTCTGGGTTACCTGCACTCTGGATCATGACAAAAATTAAGAAGATAATTAACACTTTCAAGCTGTTTTTAGTGTCTTACATGGGTATATAATTTGCTTGCCACATACTTACAGCTGTAAATATATAATTTTTGAAGAACCTTAGAAGCATAAAGAATAAGCCAATGACAGGAGCTATTATAGTGGGAATAAGGGATTTGGAGGATTTTTGGTTGGTTGGTTTGTTTTATGTAAAAGACTTTCTTTGGATATTTTTTAATTCATAGTTTCATTCAGTGTGTTATGTGCAATAAATCTGGGTATCATGCATGGCCTGGACTGAGCAGGGAAAAAAGGGCCTGACTTTTCCAGCATTCACTGCTGTTGGATGAGTGTATGAACAGGCAATAATGAAAAAGTATTTCTTTTCTATTTAAGCTTTATCCCGTAAGACTCTGGATGGTTCTTTTCAGTTTTTCTCTGCAAGTCATGTTTATCTCAATTTTTAACAGGGCAAAGAACAATCTCTTGGAAATAAAATGCACGGAAAACACAGGTATTGAAAAATGCCAGAAATATGATTATTTTGCAACTGGTTATTTTCCTCAATACACTGTGATTGAGAAATCTGTTTGGAAACTTTTACAAACTGTGACCTCTCTAATTCTGAGTAGTGCATTTAAAGGGTATTAAATCACTCCAGGCTACACACTTCGAAGTTGTGCTGAGGGGCAGGGGCTGTACAAGTGCATATTCTCCTCATCATGATCAGAAATCCATCCACATAGCTGCCAACCTTGTGACAGCCACCTTGGAAGCCTGACCTCCATGGCTGTCCTGGAGCCAGAAATCTTGGATATCCCTAGCCAATTGTTGTGGCCCTAGGCAGGATTTGTAGGAAGTTTGTATTGGATTCATTGAAAATTTGCAAATCATGGATGTTTTGACAGAAATAGTATAAATTTACCCAGCTGATTCCACTTCATGAGTCTATTTTGCTAATTTTCAGATTTTTTCTTGAATTCCTAATGTACCTTACAAGTTCAATATGGGGTCTGAGAAATGCCAGCAGCTCCCTTTCCTGTTTTCACCCACAGGTGCCCCCTGCCATGCCAGCTGTGTGCAGATTGCTGTCTGTCATTATTAGGTTGTGATTGTGCAGTATTTCCATTTACACTGGATCTGCACCTCCCCATCATTTAACTCCTTAATATTAATTCTCTAAAATTATTAAGGGGATGTTTTCAGGGATATTTTCCAGTTCTCTTGTTCCCAGGGGACCCCCTTATTTAAAGGTGCTGGTGTAAGTCTTTGGGGGTTGTGGCACAAATTAAGGATATATTTCACAGCACTGGATACATGGCAGTCAGAGAAAGGGAGTTCTGAAAAGCCAAATCATTTTCTGAGTGACTTGAACTCATGTCTTCTTACAGTCTGACTGGCAGACATAATCTTGGGCCTTTAAAATGTCAAAGCATTGTCAGTCAGGCTTTAATGGCAGAGAAGGAAAGTAAGAGTTGTTTATTTTTAGTTCACATCCAGCAAGTTTCTGTAGAAGCCACAAGAGGAGCTTTGATTTTTCTTCTAAATTATTCTCAGTTTGAAACTGTTTGTACATTATTATAGTGCTGCTTTTTGAAATAATAGTTAATCATTAATCAGAACTCCTTGCAGCAACCAGTTTTGTGTAGCTTCTACAAACAGGGGATTTTTTGCATTTTACTCAGTTTCTAATCTAATTTCCACATCCTGGTGTTTTTTTTTTTTTTTTGTGGCACTAATCTGCTCCAGTAAAATTGTTCAAGGAAATTTCATAATCATTAACTCTCTCTCTGCATTCCCATGATGACTCTTCTTTCCTAGAAACTGAAAGAGGACCACAAAACTGGTTCTGTGCTGGAGAGTTCTCATTTTCCTTTGGCTACAGAAAACTGTGTAGAAACATAAATCCTAGCACTGGTATGTACACCCTGGAAAGAGCAACAGTGTTAGTGCATCCCCAGCTTATCCCTGATTTAATTGTCACCTGCTTTTGTACCTGCTACTGAAATGGAGAGAGACACACGTGAAGATTCCCTCAGAGTGATGTGAGATGCCACTCATCTCCCATTGTCATGTCAGGGGTGGTATCTCACATGAAAAGAAAGTATCAGGTAATGTTGCTTGGCAGCTGTAAGACTTGCTGCATTTAAAAGCTGCCATCCAAGTCTGTTTCACAAAAAGCAAAGTATTGCCTAGGAGTACTGTTATTCACAAGAGTCAGCAAAGCCATGGAAAATTTATTTTCACATCATCACCACTCTTTATTTGTTTTTATCTCTCACCTGCCTCCTTCATGCTTTCCATTGATGCTCTTGTTTCTGATTCAGGCACATTGGAAGCTCCCTGTATGGAAAGGCTGCACTGGGAAACTCACAGGAAATTCCTCTATTACCTGTCCATAAAACTGATGAGGATCAAGAGTTAGGAAATTTTTCTTTTATTGCAGGAATAAATTATTTCCCCCTTTAAGGTCTCACCACAAAGAAAATCCTGCATGTTTATTATGATGCTTATGTTAAGATACTTGCTGTTTGTGCTAAGGTTTTCTCTGTATATAAAGATATATATGGCATTTATGCTTTAGAGAGGCAGAAATTTTTTGGTAGTTCTTACAGCTGCCAAAAGAGTATTGGATCTTGAACAGTAATTGAAATAAATACATTAATATTTAATTTAACATATGACAGGGCACCTAGGTCCTGCTCTTGATGTAATAGGAGCTCTTAATTTGGATTACATTTAGGATTTTGTTTAAAAGTTTTATAAACTAAGTAGTGAAGATATTTTATGGTTAGTTATCCTTACAAAACATTTATGACGTCAGACTTGTTTTCCAAGACAGTTTCAGTGTTGATCTTTAACAACACTGTAATTCAGACAATATAGTAATAGAAATGTAATGTCAACCAAGAGAATCAAAACATTGAGGATATTTTGAAGTACTTAACTGATATTTATAAATGAACATTAGGAATTATCTAGTTTGAAATTATTTTCTGCTGGGATTTCTGTATATCACCTTATCTTGTATCCAAAGATCTAGAAAAGAAAATAATTTGTAAGTTCCAGAGTTAGAAAGGATTTGGTTTTGCTTGAAGGCCTATGAAATAAATGGACCTTACAGGCATTAAGCAGGTAAATCTCACTGATTTTACTGTGAGTGATATTCTCTATTATTCTTCCCATTTGATTCTTCACAGGGGTAAAAAAAAATTTAAAAAGACATTTGACTGGAATCTTTATCCAAAAGTTTATACTTGAAGGATGGGTTTTGAGAGATGGTATATCCTCCAATGAATACGTTGGAAATTGTGTAAAATTTATAAATTAGAGTGAACCTCATGGTTCCAGTTTCTGAAGTTGTTCTCAATGTATAAAACCAGAAATTGTAATAATATCAAAAGTCAGTTTTAACAAATGAAGCCTGCAGACTTTCAAGTAGCATTTTTCCAGTTGACTAGTCTGTCCATTCAAGAGTAAACAGAAACAAAGATGTTATTTAAAAGGGAATAATTTAGACAAATAACCAACAGTGTTGGATAAATTTTTTTCACTTCATAAACTTCAAATTGGTGTATTTTAACAGAAGATTGCTCTGTTATGCTTTTTACAATGAGTTTAAAATTAATCTAACTAATAAAACAAAGAATGTCTCCTGAAAAAATCATTGCCTTTGTTCCAAGCTGTTATAATAGCTATTAATCAAATAACTAGTCTAAGTAGGGTCTGCCTGTTAGCACATGGCAGTTTTTGCATGAAAGTGATTGCATATCTTACAATTTGTATTTTGTCCTAGGGAAAAGCAGAGTTTTTGGTACATTTCCTGCTAATCTCAGGGAAGTGCAAGGCTGGATTTGCAGTATTTAGTAGAGACCAAAGCACTGGGTACTGATTAGAAGGACAGCACATCTTAAAAATAGGACCTGTCATTCTTAACCTTTCATCCAGATATTATCCCCTTTATTTGGTCTAGACAAAATGTTTTTTACTTTTCCTGAGCCGACCTCGTATTTATCAATTTTAGGTACCTTAGAGAGTCTTCTTTAATAGTAATGCAAGGGGACCCATCAGGTATAACTGGCATTTAACCAGGCTTGTTCTCTGGAGAAATATGGTACAGCTTCTACACCAGAGTGGTAGATGGTGTCAGAAGTGGATAATTCCTGAGTTCCAGGTGATCATCTTTTTAGAGCTAGAAAACGTTTATGTGTGGTGCTGCTATTCAAGAGTGGACAGGTTTTGTTATTTGTATTATAAGGACTTTTAAATGGGGTTTTTTTGATTTTTTGTTTGTTTGTTTGTTTGATTTGTTTTGGTTGTTTTGGTTTTTTTCCATCTAAATTTGCAGTGATTGAAACACCACTTGTAGCCAGAGATTCCTGGAAATGTCCAGAAGGACTTTGTGTACGGACACTTCTGGGCTGCAAACAAGTTAGAGTAGTCTCTGTGGCTGAGGTATGGAACCAATCTGTTTGTTTTAAAGGACCTAAGTTTGTTCTTTCCACAACTTTTGATACAGGTCAGTGATTCCATTAATGTCACCTGATAAGCAAACCATGGCCTTTATAAATTAATGATCACATGCCCTTGGAAACCTAGCCCTTGTTTTAATTTAAAACAGAAGTTCTTTAATTCTGGGAGGTTTTTTCCCTCCCTATTTGGAAGCAGTCAACTGTGTATTATCTTTCTGCCATGGCAGTTCCTGAATATGCCCTGAAAAAACATCAAAGTCCTGTGTTAATTCCTACATATGATATTAATTATTAGTATTAATTTTACTGTGATTTGTTGGATGGAAATATATAGCATTTTATTCCAAAACCAGAGAAAAGCCAACACATAAAGAACCAGAGCCTGAGAATTGCTCACTTTTAAAATAGCAGTTCTGGTATTAAACAGTGAAACTGCCACTTCTTCCCTATTGTTCCCCATGCTTTATCCTGGATATCAATAGGATTGACAGGCACAGCTACCTAAGAGAACATAAATAAGGAGTTTTTACTATTCTTGCATTATAGAAAATGAAAACAAAACTGTATCAATAATAATAATTGAAAATGGCTTGATCCTGTCAGGAGAACTAGCAGCTTTTCTAACATCTCTCAAAGCATCAGTGTACCAGTGTGCTTGAGGCACACACAGAGGCATGCAGCCCCTGTGACTTCTGCCTGTACTTAAAAACATCTCAGCCTCACCAGGCTTATCTATTCTTAAAAAAAGAACACTATAAAGCTGCTTTAAAGGGAAAACCTGAGTTATAATGTGTGAATTAATTTAGCAAATCTACAACCTCAAATCCTTAGTGATTATGGGGAATTAATTTTCATGAGATCTGTCTTCTGCATAAAGAGCAAGTTAAGACATCCAATAGACTGGGGTGGGAAAGTGAGGTTAATGTTTCCGACAGGAAACACTAGGCACAGGGATTGTTTTATTCCTATCATGTAGGAATTCAGTCAGATTCTATTTCAGGTATACATGTAGTGTACAATGCACTATCCCAAACCTGAAATTCGGGCTGATTTGGATACAGCTTATGAATGGAGGGTCAAATTCAGCTTTTTGATACAAACCATAAGACTGTTGAACTCAAAAGGAGTCAAAGGTGTAATGGATGAGGCATACTGAGAGCCCTGGGCTTACTCTGAAGTGTAAGAGACTTGCCATCTCCCTGTGGGATTCCTAGTCCATTTTACACCTCAACAAAAAGAATTGTCAAGATAAGAACCAGCACTTTCACTGAGAAATTGCCAGGGACGAAAATCCAGCACATTCAGATTAATCCCAACCTCTTCAGGAGGTAGATGTGCTAATTTAAATCTTCCCTGAAGTGGGAGCTTTTGAGTTTGAAACTATTTTTCTTTCAGTTAGTAAGGGGGCTAGGAATATTTTGCTTGATTTTTACTTGGTACACAATTTCAATGATATTGGAAAGTCTCTATAAAATCCAACCCCTCTCTCTCTTTCTCTCCCTCTCAGCTGTTTTGTTTTTTTTTCCCAGGGCCTGTGGCTATTTTTGGGTATTCCTCACCTAGACCTTAGGGCTGGTAAGAGATATAGTGCTGGCTGTATGCTCTCCTGCTCAGCATGATTTCCCAAAAAGGAACAGTATTGTGCAGTTAGCATGAATCTGGTAGCTTTTTCTGGCTGTGGCGTTGAATATTGTGAACAATTCTAAATGTGTCTCCAATCTAATTCATTTTACTGATTGTCTGTGGAAAAATGAGCATTACAGAAGCTGAAGTTCCCAGCTTGAAGTAATAAGTAATGTTCTATTATATGTTTACAGGCTCATTAAAAAAAAAATAACCCCTGACTGCTCTGAGAATGGAATAAACCTGAGAAGTAAATGGTAGAATTGAGCCTCGTGCTTTTCAGGGTAGTCCTATTTACTGAGCAGACTTTTCAATCCTTCATTATATCTATATTTATTTATGCTTGACAATGTTTTATTAAAAACTTGAAGGGTATTCAAGCCAGAGTAATGAGAGGAATCCGCTCTGCAGGCAAGGAAAATGCTGTACTATGGAAGGCCAGCCTGTAGCCTGGGTTGAATGGGCAGGGTAAAAAAGATGCACAGCCAAATATATACAAGTATCTCACAATTGCTGAACCTGACTGCAGATTCAAAAATGGTCAAGTCTCATACCAAAGCATTAAGGTGCAAAATATTTCTTCTTACCAAGCAGCTGGATCCTTATTGCAGCCATGCTACTCATCACACCCAATCCTGTCATGTCCAGCGTCTTCCTAGATCTCACTGAAACTGGGCTCTATGTACCTTGTGCATTGGGGTCTACACATAGATGTTTTCAGACTGTACAGGCAAATTTAAAATAGAGCAATTTCCTGTGTAAGGCATTGATGAGACAATAGATCCCTTTATGAGGCTCTGTTTGACTACAGAAATGAACAATTGTTCACATTATATTTAATAAATCCCTCGGCACTCTGTTAAAAGGACCTATGTTTAGCTGAAGTCTTGGCATGAATGTACTTCCAGAGGTTTAATGACCTTTCACTTTTCGAGGTGTTCTTTATTTAAACTAATGAAAATGAGCTCCACTTAAAAGGCTTTTAAATGCTGATTAAAAATTAAATCAGCTGTTCATTATCCCCAGGTGGCCTTGTTCTAGGAGCAGTAATTCAGAGAGAGTCAAACAACTACTCTTTTTTATGTAGCTGGATCTTGAGTTGGGAGAACTTTATTAGAGCTGTTTATGAATCATCACCAGCCTTTCAACTTACAATGAAAATGGATTTGTAAACACAGAACTTCTCCCCTCCATTTCTACCCTATTTTTAGAAACAAGGAAGAAAATCAAGCACATTTCTAAAGATTCCATGTGGCATGTCTGGCAGAAATGTAAATAGCTGCAGTATTTTCAAATAAACCAAATATTGATGTAGTCAGTGCCATCACATTGATAATATAATATAAACTGAAATACTAGCTATCAAATGTCTTACTCTACCTATTTGCTAAATTTTCTCCAGGGTGGGAAAAGTTTCAGAAACATTTACAACACAAATGAACAACAATAAAACCTCAGCGGATTAGCTTTCTTTGGTTGAGTGGCGTTTGGTTTTTGGGTTTGGTGGATTTGGGGTTCTTTTCCACTATGGCTGCTGAGAGCACTGGTGTGGGATTTAAGTAGTTAAACATTATTTAAAATGCTGAGACAACAAAGTTCTCAAGTTTATAAAGGATAACTTATCTGAGAAGCATGAACACTCACTGCTTGAACACTAAGATAGTTGTACGGAACTTTTCCTGTGCTTTTCAGTTACAAAATTTCATTTTAGATAAAGAACTTCCTGATCATGGAATGCAAGCTTAACTAGTAGGAGGTACACTTGGACAGTGCAAAATATTTGTGATCACTTTGAGAAAAGATAAGGCGGCACATTTTTGAGAACATTTAAATACAATAAGAAAATACTGCTATTCCATGCAAACTCCTGTGCTCCACCACAGATAACACTTTCCTTGTTGTTTTTTATAGTCCACGTGGCTCTTTGTTCATTATTACCTGTAGCAAAATGAATGCCCAAAGATTGCTGGGTGAAATATGTTGCAGAGTATTAGGGGAGCTATGCAGCATTGATACCTTGATCCTGATGCAGGAAAGATGGAAAAACCAAGCCCTTGTTGGCTGAAGTGTTTGAATTTACCTTTCTTGAACAGATTCTGGCCTCGAATCCTGTTCCTGTCTACAGTTATCTGTTAGCTCCTGTTACAGTGGCTGCTCTGGGGACACACCAGCAGCACATCCTTATATTCACGTATTGCTGGAAAAGCCTAGCACAGCTGGGCAAAGCTGTGTGTCCCAAAGAGCTGCAAGGAAAGCTGGCTCAGCGCTGGCAGCCAGCTGGTCCTTCTCTGACCCCCACTCCTTTGCGCTTTGTCTGGCAAACCTGTAGGTGCCAGGACGCTGCTGTTCCCAGGCTTAGGAACAGAGGTGGCAGAGACTGCTCAGGGACATTGTGAAGACAGGGCCGCAGAGACATGAAGGTGTCCCAGCAGCATGGGCGGGGGTTCCGCAGTCACAGTCACGCGCCCTTTACCTCCTGACTTTCTAATGGCTTCTGGAATTGGGCACATGACACCAGGGAATGCAGCATGTGTGTCTGAGGTAATGAGCAAACATCCCTAAATAGGATGCCTGGCTGGAGAGGTATTCAGACTTTGGTCAGGGAAACGCTAATGTCCCCTCCCACTCTCCCAGGTTAAAAGAAGTTTATTTTTTTCTGCCCTTATTGGAGAAAGAATAATAATTTAATTGTGGAGTAAGATTCCACTTTAAATGTCAGATTCTAGGAATCCTTTCTACTTCAATGCTAATGCAGAGTACATTGTAAAGCAGTGGTAAGTGCATGGCTAAAACAATGAGAATGCTGATGTTTAGAAGAATGTCCTTGGCTGATAGCTGTGTTTAATTGTCCAAAGTAATTGGAAAAAGTTATTTTCTAAGATAACGAGATCTTTCCTGAAAATCTACTGTTTTACTGCTGAGGAATCTTCACTATGACTATGGAGAAAATGTATTTGTAGGAAGTACAGTGCTTTGAATGGAAAAAGCAAAAAATTATACATATGGAAAAGGGTATTAAAACCTATATGGACAGCATAACCCTAGCTGTCTGCTATATTGGTATATTAGTATTTCATGCAGTGTTGCATGCAGCAGAGCTGGGATTCCATTCTTCTACCTGTCATGTACTATTATTTTTTAGCACGAGTGTAGGAACCTATATGAAAAGCCATGCCTTTTGGGAAAAACACAGAGAAATGGCAGATATGCAAACACAAATAAATAAAGAGCACAGCATAAATGTTTCACCTTGAAATTCACTCCCTCCTTCCCGACTGTTTCTGGTTTCAGAAAAACCCTATAGGTGTTCAGGGTTTTTTTAATATTTATTTTGTGTGGCTATAAGAAATTGTCACTTTCTGTGCAAAGAAATTATCACTTTCTGTTCGGCTTTATATTCTCTCTACCTCCCCTGCAAGCAAAATGATTACTTTCCAGAGGAAGGGATATCTCTATGGAGAGGTCAGATCTGTGTGAGCAGAGGAAAGAGATTTAACAGGCTCAAAAAGACTGGAAATGAGAATATGTTACTGCAAAGACGTTTGTTTTGCACAGCACATCTCTAATCAGACATCAAAGGTGTGATGTTCCTTTCCATAAGCTTTGGTGCTTTTTCACAATTGGAGGGCACTGTGGTTCTCATTATTAGCAAAGGTTTATAAATTCTCCAGTATGGATGGAGATACCCCTCCAAAAATGTTTCCCCCTGCAACCCAGGTCGTCAAGACTTTTGTAATTACTTCCTGTGTGTATTCTTAACTTTCCTGCATGAGAGCATTGCTAAATGAAAACCTTTCCTGGCCCCTGGGCTAGATCCAAAGGTCTTGTGTTTTCAAGTGCTCATTGTTTCTGTGTCCTGCTCTAGTGTGCCTTGTTTACTTACAGGAATAAATCACTGGCTCATGTGAAGCATGTCAGCTCTCCAGATGATCTATCTGGGCAGTTAAGAGCTGCTCATATTTCAGTTCACTGTACTTATAACATAAATAGAGCATTCTCAGTCTCATTCAGATGTCAGAGACTACCTAGTAAAAATAGCACAAAACTTTGCTTAGATTTATTCATCCTCCTTTACAGAGTAAATTAATGTAGTTGGAATGTGGGGCTGCAAGGAAAATTTAAGCTGAGCTGGCTTGTTTACCTGGACAATTGTTCCAGACTAGGATGTATCAGGCCAGTTTCAGCAGCTCTGTTGACACATAGCAATGTTTAGTGGCTGTGACTTTACTGCTTGCAAGTGAACATCCCCTGTATATTTAGCCTAAAATGTGATGCCACACTCTCCATAAACTTAGAATATTTTCTTGCTTCCTTCTGTTCTTTTGAGTGTATTCAGTGCTTATTTTGGAACAGTTCTTAAATGGAAACAGCTTCATTTAAAAGCACATTCCTAATCTATGGGTTATGTCTTCCTTTAAACAATGTCAACATTCTGCAACATGAAAAAATAATTTCACTTGAAAAGCTGATGCAATAATTAGATGCTTGAATAATTACTTAGTTACAGCATCTAAAAGAAGACACAAGGCTGAGATGTAATCCTAGTCAAGCCTTCTGTTTTTCACTCTTCATGATATTGAAGTAAGCTTTACTGAACAAGAGGATTCTGAGGTGTCTGAAGATATTTGCATGTGTGCCATGAAATAAATGAAGCTATCATTCAAATAAAATGTAGCCATCTTTCAAACACTCTCAAAGAATATTCTTTTTCCAAGGGGTTTATTATTACTGCATAAGGAGGAGTGAATTGGGCATTGTTATTGGTACTGGGAAAAGAAATAAATAATCTTTGCTAGTGGTTTTATAATAAAACCTTAAGGAGAATTAATTATTTTGGGCAGACCTTAAGTTTAACTTTATTTAGCAGCAAGGAAAATGCATGTCAGGAGAGGACATCCCTATTCTCCTTTTTAATTCATCTAAGAGTCAGGAATCTTTTGAGGAATGCCTCAAACACAAGTGCTATTCTCAAGTGATAGAATCTACATTTTCAGCTCTGATTTCTACAATTCATCTCTGATTTTGCTGAAAGGTGTGTAAAACCTTACATATTGGAATTCTGTGTGCCTGAGTAGGCTTCAGCAGAAAAATTACTGTTTTCATTTTTGACTTAATCTCAGATGATTGCCTTTGGATCAGTCTGTCTTACATGCCAGAATAAGAAAAATAGGTTAACTTTTCCAGAACAGCCTATTGTGCCAAATCGGTGACATTTTGTTTATTTTGCCATTCCCAGCATGGAGGATAAAGGCCTTATTATGGAAGCTGTTGTTAGTGTTTTTTTAAAAAAAATTACCCTGAAAGCACAGAGAGGATGTTGTGATGAAACTCCCCAAGTGAAGGTGTGAGTACTTGTGCCTGGAAGAACTGAAAAATGGTATTTGAAATAGGTCAGACTATTTATATAACTCCAGGCAAACACACCCTCAAGTTTTCCTTTGGGAAGCTCTACAGAAAACTCTATCTTGTTGCTGTGGAATAAGTTTAGTCTCATGAAGTAATTATGAAGTCAAACTCAGGACACTGAGAGCAAAGAGGTTGTGAGAGGAAGCTGCCAGCTTCATTCTGCAGGGCAGAAACAGGTATAAGATCTTGTTTATGGGACTGCTGGCAGCCCTTGGGCCACAGAGTCAGACCAGAACTTGTCTGAAATAACTTTGCCATAACACATACTGTGGTCATCAAGTCTTCAGCACTGCTTTGTTCTTGCCTTCTGGCCTGGTTTGAGATATTCCTGTCTGGATGCAAAGAGGCTGAGAGAGATGTCTCCATAGCTGAACATTTTAAACCCAATCTGGAGTGCTCCTGCAAGCTCCAGTGAGTGGCTTGCTGTCCCCTTTGGCTTCTCCTATCTATATGTGATCAAGCAGAATTGAGGAAAGCCTTAGAAAATAATTCTTTCTTTTTCTTTCTTTCTTTCTTTTTCTTTCTTTCCTTTCTTTCTTTCTTTCTTTCTTTCTTTCTTTCTCTTTCTTTCTCTTTCTTTCTTTCCTTCCTTTCTTTCTTTCTTTCTTTCTTTCTTTCTCTTTCTTTCTTTCTTTCTTTCCCTCGTACTGCAGGAATTTTTCTCCAGTGCTTGGAAGGGAATGTGCAGTCTAGGTCTTCCTTGAGCAGATTCCCGACATGTCAGAAAGACAGCTAATGGACAAGATGCAGTAAATATCCAGCACTCCAACAAATTCACTATTTGATTTCAGCTTATGCTACAAAACCTGTACTTGTTTCTACAAGCTTATGGTCTTATGAGTCTCATTCATAGACTGGCTTGTTTAATGTCTTTGTGTTTGCTACTCAGTCCGTATCAAAATAAATTTCTAATACTGCTGTAGAAGCATCTATAAACTAACCTGCAAATGCAGAAGAATGAATCACTAAATAATATTCTTTCATCAGTCTAGTCATAGGGTCAGAAGATGTATTGTTGGTATCTTAGGGATTGTCAAGGTGTTATTTTCATGAAAAAATAATTCCTGTCACACATCAAATACAAGGATACAATGTGTCTGTACAAATGCAATATGGGCTATTGTTACAAGGGAGTAACAAAAAAAAATCTTATGGACTTAAGTAATCACTTGAAGACTAATTCGTTTTGCTGATCGTTCAGAACAAGCCAAGCAAAGATATGGACAGTGAGCTAGCCTTAAGGATTGCTCAGGGGTGTCTTAAACCTCATTAAAGGGGGTTGATTTACAGTAATGAAGAATTTTTGAAGTTATTTTCCCTCCCTCTTTATGAACTTGGAGATGTGTTGGCAGCTCAGATATGATCAACAAGTCTTCTCACACTCAACTTTCTCCATAACACTTTAAGCAAATAACCCATTTCAGTTTTCTGAACTTCATAGTTTGCCTTCATAAATTAGGTGCATATCTTTAGGATTAAATCCCTGAGCTCATCTCCTCTTTTGGAAACATCTCCTCTTTTGAAAACTACAGCAGCTGATGCCCTTCTCCATTTTAGCCAGCTTGCACATTCAAGCCAAGGAAGCCAAAAGCATAAAGGAATGTGGATATTTACTTGCCTTAGCTTGAAAAAAATCACTGGTAATTTGCAATTCAAGACTTGCAATTGAGGTTTCTCCAACAGTTTCAATGCAGGAAGAATTGATTTCATGGAAGAAGAAGACAGATGTTAATTAATCTCACATTATTTCCTAATATTGTTTTTAACAATCACCCTTGAATGTTCAAACCTTCTTGAGAGTATTCTTTAGGCATGAAAAACCCACAAAATGAAAGAAAGAATTTGATGTTCTCAAAATCTCATTGAAATATATGAGCCCTGCAAATGCGACATTTAAAAGTAGATTCTGAGTAGTGCTGAACACACTTTGAACACAAAATGTTAAATGTTTTAGCTGAGATTTATTACACTAAATTTATGACCTCTTAAACATGATGTAAAAGTCTAGGCCTGCATAATTAGAAAGGCAGAGTGTTAATGCTCACATATTTAAAAAAACATCTGTACCTAAGTGTGGTAAAATAACATTAGGGTAATGTCTTGGCTGCAGTCTTTCAAGGTGCTTAATGTTCCCTGCACTCTCTCCCTAATAACAAAATGTAAACCTGTTGTTCAACCAAAGGTTTGTCAAGATGTGATTTCACAGTAATTTCTAACCCTTCACACAGGAAGGCAATGTAGTTTTACTAAATCTCCACTGAAAGTTTTTCTTGTTGGTCCTTAGTTGCCTGGCCTTCTAAGCTAGATTACTTGGGAATGTAGTTCCCTCTTTGTTCCCTTGGTGGCAGAGATTCTGGCCTCGAATGTATTCACCCCTCCCCTTCCCCTGCTGCTGCCTACAATGAACAGAAATCCATGCTGGATCCCTGCTGGAAAGGGGAGCCAAGGGCCTGCAGAGCTCCTTCTTGACTGTGAGGATGATTCTGGATCCTTATGGCTGATGCTTCCCTACGGCTTCCACGGAATCATGCTGATTTCTATCATCTTCCCTACTCACTCAAGCAGTTAACACATTAGATGCTTATAGAATCATAGAATTGTTTAGGTTGGAAAAGATCTGTGAGGTCATTTGAGTCCAACGATTAACCCAGCACTACCAAACCCACCACATGATCCATCTGCATATATTTTAAACACCTCCAGGGACAGTGGCTCCAGCACTTCCCTGGGAAGCCTGTGCCACTGCTTGACAATCCTTTCCATGAAGAAATTTTCCCTAATATTTAATCTAAGTCTCACCTGGTGCAACTTGAGTCTGCTTCCTCTTGTTCTACTGCTTGTTACCCAGGAGAAGAGACTGACCACCAGCTGGCTGCATCCTCCTTTCAGGAGAGCAGTAAAGGTCACCTCAAACCTCCTTTTCTCCAGGCTAAACACCCCCAGCTCCCTCAGTGCCTTCTCATCGCATGTACCCCAGCTCCATTGCCCTTCTCTGGTCACACTCCAGCCCCTCTCTCCATACCCTCAGGTGGATTCTATACAGGCCCATAGTGTTTTGCTTGTCTAGGTGGTGTAGCAGGTCCCTGACCATTTCCCCTTGGATTATGGAGGCTTCTTTCTATTCCCCACCATCTCTTCCAGCTCACGAGGCTGGGTACCTGGAGAACAACTGGTGTTACTATTACAGACTGAGGCAAGGAAGGTCATTGAGTACATCAGCCTTTTCCTCATCCTTTGCCAACACATTTCACCCACACCAATAAAAGAGGGAGATTCTCACCCCTCCTTTTTTGCTACTGTATTCATAGAAATGCTTTTTGTTATCTTACAGCAGTAGACAGATTAGGTTTTAGCTGGACTTCATCCCTTCTAATTTTCATCCTGCATAACCTCACAACATCCTTGTAACCCTCCTGAGTGGCCGCTCCTTCTTTCAAAGGTCACAAACTCTCTTTTTTTTCCCTGAGTTCCAGCCAAAAATCTCTGCTTAGCCAGGCCAGTCGTTCCCTGCTGGCTCATCTTTTGGCACACAGGAATGGCCTGTGGCTTCCACACCTCTGAGATTTCCTTCTTGAAGCACATCCAGTCTTCCTGGATTCCTTACCCCCTCAGGACTGGCTCCTGAGGGATTCTCTCAACAGTCTCCTAAACTGGCCAAAATCTCCCTTTGGAAGGTGCAGTTCTGCTGAGCCCCCTTCTCACTTCTCCAAGAAACAAGAACTTCCATTTTGGGATCACTGTGCCCAAGACAGCCCCTGACCATCAGCTCAGCCCCAGTCCTACTTTGTTACAAACACAGGTCCAGCAGGAGCCTTCCCTGGCTGACCCCCTCAGCAGCTGTGTTGGGAAGTTCTCCTCCACACACTGCAGGAACCTCCTAAACTGTTCCCTCTCTGCTGTGCTGTACTTCCAGCAGCTGGTAAGGTGAAGCCCTCCAGGAGAACAAGGGCCATGGATTGTGAGGTTTCTCCCAGCTGCTCAGAGAATGTTTCACCTGGATCCTCATCCTGGTTGGGTGGTGTGTAACAGACTCACACCATGATATCTGCCTTGTTGGCCTTCCTCAATTCTGAACCATAAATACTCAACCATGTCATCATCACCATTAAGCTCTCAACAACTGCAACCCTCCCTGACATACAGGGATACCCCCTGCTTACCCATTCCACAGAGTTATCCTCTATTCTCTCAAATTAATTATTTAAGTTACTGCTTGATGTGAAAGCCTAGAATATTACTGTATTTGCAATGTTAATATTTAATGAACTAAGGCATAGGGAAGAAGAAGGAAATCAATATTTGTGCAGTGTTTTCCATCTCTTTAGAAAGCTACAATTTTTTTGCTCTCTTCTGTGTATCCATGGATGGTACTAATGTTAATTGGAGCGACTATATTTGCTGGGAACTGAAACTGGGGCTTTCAGACACAGTTATTTTATTCTAGCTGTTTTTACTTGTAGTGGGAAGCCAGAGGCTGCCTGACTTCTGTAACATGAGCATGTTAAAAATGTCAAAAATCCTCCTTCTCTGAAGAGGGGAAGTTTTTCTCCAAAGAAAATTTCTGGTCTTGATAAACTCTCAAGTCTTTCAGCATTAAAAATGAAGGATCCATTTCTACACATCTTTCAGGGAAATCAGTTTATAAAGGTACAGAAAGAAAGGACTGGAAATCCAATAACATAGGGGAAAACTCTGAGGCTGAAATCAGATGTGTTTATTTTAAGCAACCCAGTAATCATTGTTCTGTCTCAAGACTGGTCTACATAGACAAGGTGTTCACCTTTTCAGACACTCAGTTTTCCAATAATGTAGCTGTTGTACAAGAATTCTTTCTTTTTGTTCTTAAGAATTCAAAGTGTACAGCAAGACAAATATGAAAGAACTTTGTGTTTCCTTCAGTGCTGGGGAACTTTGGAGTTAATTCAGAATGAAATTCTGTGAATGTGCTGCATTCTAGCAAATAGAATTGGATGTTACTACTTGACAAAGCAAAAAATCAACAAGCTCTTATCTTTGCAGCATGGGTTTGGATGTCTTTGAGCTAGGAACCATCTCTTAAGAAAAAATAAAATTATTTTTCACTTTGTATTCCTTGTAAATGATGAGCATAAAGCTCAGAACAACTGAGGAGACAATCATCTATCTACTGTGCCTTGTGGATTAGCTGTCTGTGGAAGAAAAAATTTGATTGTGTACACCTTTCTGCCATGATGCTCCAAATACCCATGAGACTGCAACTGATGACAAGACAGAGCAGTCTACTTTTTAAAAGGGAACTACATAAAGATGTTCATAATCTGAAAGAACTGTGAATTAGGCAGCATGCTCAAAAGTTTCAAAATTTACTCAAAGTCCTGCAAACTTTGAAGGCAGCCACTGTGTTGAGCAGGTTTGGATCTGTGTTTGCTGCAATTCACAGCTGGATGACCTACATCTCACTGCCTATTTAGCAACTAGAAATCTAGAAAACATCCCTGGGTATAGACATTATCTGGGTTCTGGTTTGCTGCACTCTAGGTTTGAGGAATTCTGAATGAGCAGTGGCTTAACCAGGTCATTTAACCAGCCAGGACCTATGGAAGAGTTGTCCAAGTACTTCTACTGTCCAGATTTATAGACAGCAGTGTGTGTGTGTGTATTGATTTTGTTTTGGTTCATGATGGATCTTTGGAGTGGCAAAAAACTAGTTCATTGTACACCAGTGGTAGATTTATGTTTTTATCAACTGCACTCAGAATGGCACTAATGCATCTTCTAAACCTTGAGGTTTAATATTCCTAATAATTAAAAACAGAAGATGAATATTGCAAACAAAAAATTGATTCAGGTCAGTATTAGAGAGTTATGCTTCCCAGGAACAAAAGAACTTTTCCTCTGATCAGAGCTGGTAAATTATTCTGAGTACTGCTGAGGTAGAGTTAGGCTCCTGCAGTGGAGATGTGGAGCTGGATTATTCTTTTCCTTCTCTGTAGAAAAGTTAATTTGCAAAAAGTTCAATTTTGGGATCATTAAATCTTGGGAATACTTGGCAATGCTTAGTGAATGGTTCTGTCTTTTCTTCTCAAAGCTGGAGTGAAAAGTTAGATATCAAAGCAAAATCCTTTACTGGTCAGAAAAAGAAAAATCTTCCAAAAGTTTTTCACTTGTCTGTGTAGCTTGTCAAGGATCTGTGTCCACCAGCCTACCAGACATTCTCTGTGGAGAAAGTACCTTTATTTCTCTGTAGAGTGGCTTCTTATGTATTGCTTTGTAGATCTCTGGTAACCTTTAGAACAATTGCTTTGCATCAGTCTCCTCTCAGAGACCTTGTCAGCATTTCCCAACTGCATTGCTCAGGAATCTCTTGCAGTTGCAAATGATTAGACCTGTGGCATGGGTGTAACTCCTTGCCTGATGCTTCAGAGAATTCCGAAGAGCAGCATATGGGAAACTACTTCTTTTCATTACTCTGAGTCTTGATTAAATTCCAGAGGATCTTTTCACAGTCTCTTAAAATACATCTGGTTTCTTAACTTTTGGGCGTCTTACTTTGCTTCTGAGTATCATGGAATGATTAAAAAATTACCTCCTGGGATTTTCAGTGTGTGATGAGACTGAACTGAGTAATTTGGCTTCACACCTAAGAAATGTTTCTGCTTAAGGAATTGTCTTTACAGAGGTCAAATTTCACATCAGATTTCCCCTAGTCCCCAGAAAACCTACAATCTCCTTCACTCTTAGTGACCTATGTGTGAAATTTTTCAGTGACTGTCCTGCTGCACTAATTCAAGATGGGGCAATAACAATGCTCAAACTGCTAATCCTTAATCTTCCATCAGGAAGCAGCTGGAGGAAGGAACTTGAGTTCAGAGTGTATCTGCAAATGAAGCTAGGCTGAAGGGAGTTTCTGAGACATGAAACCCAGTTTTCTTTAGAGTAATCTTCATTGGTACAGAGGGTGCTTTGTCCTCTTGGCTCTGGGACAATGAGAGAAGACAAATGTATCACAAATTCTTAATAAAAAGACTTCCCTAGACAGTGCATATTAGAATAAGGAATAGAAATCTGTTTTCATATTTCATCTGGGGGATTTGGCCCATTAGCACCAAGCAAGCCATCTGAACATTGAACAAGCAGGAAATACTGAAGGGCAGAAGTATCCGAGCTCTTTTTAACCTGTAAATTAGTATTCCTTTCACACAGAGACTGGCTCTTTAATGGGGAAGCAGAGCCATAAGAGTCAAATATTTTTTTCCTTTTTTGAACTTGGATATTTTTGCCTATCTCTGCCAAACCTACTGCTTGGTTCCTTTGCGTGCAGGTTCTGCTCAGCACTCCCAGTGCATTCAAGGCAGAGGGGTTAGGCTGAGAGAGGATCCTTTGAGTCCCAGCTTGGCTAACTCAAGACACTATACAGCACTAAAGCAGGCACTCTCAGGGCTGTGCCCTGATTCTGGGAGTGAATGAGTCCAGTTGGAATTAATGGATCTTCACCTGTGTGGAACTGGCTGCAGAATTGCATGTTCATGTGAAAATTTTCTGCTTAGAGACAGCAATTGTGCCAGTTTCTCACACAGAGAGAAGGGGAGGGGAAGATCTCTAACATATGCTCTACAAGTAGCATATGTTTTATATATTGGATTTAGGATGATAAATGCATTATTTTGTGTGTGTTGGCAGGATTTTCTGTTGGACACGTGATGTTTGGGATCTCAGATTTTACATGACTGGATGTAAAAATACCATGGACTGACAACTAGGATCACAAACTTGTTATATATGATCTCTCAATTATATTAATTACATATATATATAGGCAATACCTATATGTATGTATAGATACATAAATGTATATATGTATGGGAGACCCTTGTTGAAATGTATTTTTATGCAGTTTCACAGGAGGTTTTTTTGTCCTAGAAACTATACAACCTTATGCAAAATACAGCTGCTCTATGGTTTTGTCAGCCTTGTTAATGAGGTTAGCATACGTTACTAACTCGGTGTTCCTCCCAATGCCCAGATTTGAAAGAACTGAAAATGATGTCACTGATAATGTGAATAGTAACATTAGTCCCTGATTATTTTATCAACACTTTAATAGCATGAGGAGCCATTATGCCAGACAGCTGATACAGTTTCGAGTCTGGTTTAATGGATAGTCAAATATTGATCGTTCAGTTTTATTCCGATATGAGGAGCTGTGACTGTCATGTAAATGCCGTGTCCAAAGCAGGGCGGCAAGCTCAGCAGCAGCAGCAGCCCTTGCTGCACCCCTGCTGCCCGCCCTTCCAGGTAAGGCTGCCGTACAGGGTGGTTACAGTTCCCAGTGCCATCTAGTGGTGTTCTTCCTGAAAATAATTGGAAGAGAGACATGAAAATACTCCAATTTCCCTGTATAATTTCCTGCTAGCCTGAATTGTTCCTTTGGGAAATGGTTAAGAAACCGTAATAGGTATTGGTCTAAGCTCAGGGACAGTCCTAGAAAACCCTCCTGTTTATATCCATGCATGCTCCTTTGCCCTTGCATGGGCCCTGGGATTAGGGAAAGGCTGAAGGAATGAGAAACAGGAGGAATCAGAAACACCTCATCTCATTTTCTGCACAGTGCTAAGATGGCTCCATACACTGCCCTTCTGTCCTCATCTCGTGCTTTTGTAGGGGTTAGAAGGAAGGCTACCAGTAAAGAAATCTGGGTGTTGCCTGTTTCCCTTTACTGGCAAATTTCAGTGCATTCATTTTACCTGATGTAGCAAACAGCAAGAAAAGCTCTATTCTTCTCCCCCTGTTCTTTCCCCTCCCTCACACCCATTCTGCCAAGGCCTCTTGTAAAAGCTCCCTTTTATATCTCACAGGCATATGTTTCAATTTTCACTTGCTGGGTGTGATAGTTGGTAACATACGGATGAGTCATATTAATAACTTACTAAATCAAAACATGAACTGCCCTCAATCATTGTGAGATGTGCTCCAGCCTTTGTTTTTTTGTGGTAGCACCTGTCCAGTCTTAATCTCATGGTGCTGTTTACTGCACCTGGGCTTTTCTCAAATGTGTTACACCTAGAAACCTCATCAGTTCCAGCTCTAGCAGAAATACCTCTCTACTCTGATTTCCTGACGTGAATTTTCATTTTAGGCCAAGAAAGGGCTATGAAAATCCTTTAACACAAACCATCTGATGAGTCTCTTTTTAGAGCAACAAGCAATGAAAACTGTGGAAATCATTTAAGTAATATTTTTACTTTTAAAATAAAATATTGGCAAAATATAAGCAAAATGTTAAGAAAACAAACCCTGAGACTGTGTGTCAACATACTCACATCTGCTACAAGCAACATGGGAGTTTTCTTTGCTGTACATTGTTATAATTTTCCATGCAATAGAACACCACAGAATCTGCCTTTAAGATGAGACTGGAGTCATTCTGTATGACCAAGTCAGAAATACTATCCTACAGTAAAGTCTATAGTTTTTCCTACATAAAAATTCTCCTGTTACAATATAGTGATCACAGGTCTTAGTGAGAATGAGATTTCTAAGGCTCCCCTCATTGTTTCATGGCCAAAATGGTACAGAACTGCCTGTCCCATACGAAAAATATTAGATTCAATTACGAATACTTGGAGGTGTAGTAAGAGAAAAAGAGTTCATTTTCCACAGAAACACTTCAATTTTGCTGGATTTTGAATTCCTTCATTGTCCAGGGAAGTCATCCTTAGTCCATATCCCCATTGTGGTTACTTTCTTTCTTTGGGGCAAGGTGGTTCTCACAAGAAGCTGCACGGGAAACCCTGCAGCACTTGTCCTGCCAATGCTGAGACAAAGGCAGGAGTCAGTGGTTTGGGCATTAACACTTACTGTGTATTGCACATGATTTCCCACCAACAAGCAAATATTCAACCCTTCTAGGACACACTAAGATTTTTAAGAGGATATCTGAGCTGCTTGAGAACACCAAGGGGGCAAATATCTCTCTTGGGAATAGATTCCTAACTCTCTAAGCCAGCCTGGAGTCGGATTCACAGTTGGCAATTCAAAAAGGCCCAGGAGATATAAAAGAGAGCCATGGCATTGTTTAGATGAAGGAAGCTGCTTTCCTGAGAGGAACAGGATGACATTTCTCTTGGGTATAAAATAGGCAGTGTGGGCTATTGCTGTCCTGATTTTTTGCAGGGTGAATTTGCCATGTCGATGATGACTTGTACAAAATCATCCTGCTGGTAAAAGGCAGAGCCAGCATAGTTTGATGCAGGTAATTTTGCAGTTCTTCACCAGCTGTGCCAAACATGTAAGAGACTGTTCTAACCAGGATTAATATTTCCTTTGCTCCTGTTTCCATTTTTCAATATTTTATTTAGAATGACTTTTTTTTTCTGTTGGGTATTCTAAAGCTTTGTTAATCTGTGGGAAACAGTCATTATAGTATTTTGTTGAAACATTCCTGGGAACATATCTTAAGAAAAAAAACCTTATTAATTTCTACTGTATAGAAGTTTCTTTGTAGTTTGCACTACCAGAGCCATTTCTTGTTTTTATAATGATATTGCTACAGTTCAGGATGTAGAGTCAATGGAGTTTAGTCCAGATATCCAGTTTTAGGGTTTTCTGTAAAAGTTGCATTTACACAGAGGGAAGATGAGTGTTTCTCATTGGGCAGCATAGCTACTTCACCTTAGAATGGGCTGGTCCCAACCTTAGTCTGTGAACTACAAAATTCCCTGACAAACAAGCACTGCCTTCCTTTTGTGTAGAAGTGCACTCAGCCCTGACATTTGGATACATTTACCTTCTCTTCCAGCAGAGTACACATCTAGTCTTTAACAGAGATAGATGAGTCCCACCCTTATTCTGCAAGAGTCACCACAGATATTTGTATTTTTTAAAAAAGCCTGTTTTAATGATAAAAATCCCACAACATTCCTTTTCTTCTTCTTTTCTTTGAGCTGGTTCTTCCATGATAAAGTACTGAATGCAAAATGTGCAAAAATATCAAGCCCAGGCAACTGGTGTAGTAGAATAAAAGTCCAAGAAATCCGTTCTCCTATGTACCCACCCACTTTGTAGGTAGTGAGAAGGCACAGCCAGTACATTTGGAAAATGTTTTTCTCCCCCAGACAGCCTTTTATACAACAAGGTATGTGATTGCCATCGAGGGAACTGAAGGGATGCTTTGTACCATCTATCAGAGAATCAATTGAGATGTCATTCTGAAAGGTGAAAGATGAAGTAGGTCTGGAAACTAAAGGATCATCTGCAGGAACCACAGAACCAGTTTCTGAAACAATTGCTGCTGTGGTCCTGCTGGGAAACAAAGCTCCAGCTGGAAGGCAGGTAGTACAGGGTTAAAACCCAGTATATATCATCATTCTTGAATGCTGCCAAGCAGCTTTGCACCATGGAGCAGTATTAATTCAGCCCACAAAAAGGTGTATCAACTGCAAAGGAATAACCAAACTCAATCTAGGAGATGCAGTGCTGTCATAGTGAGAGTTTAATGCTGAGGTCACCCCAGAGTGACTACAGCACATACTGATGGGATCTGAACCCATCAGTGACAAGTAGGTTTCAAGTAATCATTTAAATTGGCTAAGTTCAGCCAGATTCACTCCAGAAATTTCCCTTCAGAAGGCTCAGTTGTAAAGGCAAAATGCAGCACCTGAAAGCAAAGTTTCCAAATGCCTGTTAACATTATTTTTATCTAACACATACTAGTTCATGTAGAAGGAAATGATGTGCTTTCCTTGTGCTCTCTTGATCTAGAATTTTATTCTATAATAAAGATTGTGGTTATCGGTGCCTGTTGCTGAGGATGCTCATTAGACATTATCAGCTTCAAATACAAGAAACAACCTTTGCTCCTACTTATTTTTGCGGGGAAAATGATAGCACACAATGATTTCTAGGTACCAGCCTGCTTTTCTGACTATTTGGTCATGCAGCATGCCTTAAAGAGATGTTTTTGCTTAAAGGAGAGTTGAAGTGTACATATCTAAGTGTGACCTATAGCATGGGAAAAGGGGGAAGAGGGATGCAGCTGGGCTGTCTGGAAGCAGCCCAAGGGTGGTGAGCCTGAGCTGGGGGTGAAACCAGCAGCCCAGCTGAGGTGCATGTACAGTAATGCACACAGCATGGGTGACAAACAGCAGGAGCTGGAAGCAATGGTTCAACAACAATGCTGTGATGTAGTTGCCATCATGGAAAGGTAGTGGGATGACTCACACAGCTGGAGCACTTACTGGATGGATACAGCTCTTCAGAAGAGACAGGAGAGGGAGAAAAGGTGGAGGAGTGGCCCTTTAGATCAGGGAGGCTTTTGATGCCATGGGTATTGAAAGAAGTGACAAGGGAGTTGAATGTCCATGGGTAAGAATACAGGGGAAGGACAACAAGGCTGACATCCCACCAGGAGTCTGTTATAGTCCAGCCAGCTGGGAAGAGGAGGTAGACAACTTATTCTATAAACAGCTGGAGAATGTTTCAGGATCACCTGCCCTGTTCTTGTAGGTGATTTTAACCTGACAGACATCTGCTGGGAAATTGCTACAGCAGAAAAGAGGCAGTCCAGGACATTTTTAGAGTGTGTGGAGGACAATTTTTTGTCGCAGCTGGTGAGTGAGCCCACCAGGGGAGGGGTTGTGTTAGACCTGTTATTTGCAAATAAAGATAGGCTGGTGGGAGGTGTGGTGGTTGGAGGATACTTGGGGCACAGTGATCATTGAATTATAGAGTTCTTGATACTTGGTGGAATCAGGAGGAACATCAATAAGATCTGTACACTGGACTTCCAGAGGGCAGCCTTAAGCCTGTTTAGGAGACTTATTCAGAGAGTTCCTTGGGAAGCAGCCCTTATAAACAAAGGGCTTCAGGAAATGTGGGTCTGCTTCGAAGCAGAGATCCTGAGGGCACAGGACCAGACTGTCCCTGTGTGCTGAAAGATGAGCTGATGAGGTAAATGTCCAGCCTGGATGGGCAACAAGGTTTCAAATGAACTTAGGAACAAAAAGAGGATGTATCTTTGGAAGGAGGATCAGGTTGCTCAGGAAGTATTTAAGGGGTTGCCAGTGCATGTAGGAAAAAAATTAGGGAGGCCAAATCTCAGTTCAAACTTATTTTGGCAACTTCTGTAAAGGATAATGTTTTTACAAATGTATTAATGGTAAAAGGAAGAGTAAACCAACCTTTGTTCTCTATTGGACAGAGGAGGGAACTTAGTAACTGCAGATAAGGAGAAGGCAGAGGAGGTTAACACCTTCTTTGCCTCAGTCTTTAGTGGGAAGACAGCTCGTCCTCAGGACAGCTGCCCTCCTGGGTTGGTGGCTGGTGTCAGGGAGCAGAATGGTCCCCCTGTTATCCAGGAGAAGGCTGTCAGAGAACTGCTGAGCCACTTGGGTGTCCAGACATCTCTGGGCCCAGATGGGATTCAGCCCAGGGTTATGAGGGAGCTGGCAGATGAGCTTGCAAAGCTGCTCTCCATCATTTACCAGCAGTCCTGGCTCACTGGTGAGGTTCCAGAGGACTGGAAGCTGGCCAATGTCATTTCCATTCAGAAAAAAGGGTGGGAAGGAGGATCCTGGTAATTATAGGCCAGTTAGCCTGACCTCAGTACCTGGTCAGGTCATGGGGCAGTTTATATTGAGTGTCATCATGCAGCACTTACACGATGGTCTCTTCCAACCTAGTGATTCTGTGGTTCTGTGATTCAGTAATAGATAAACACTAGACATACTGATTTTGCATTTAGAAGATGAATGCATGTAGTTTCAAATCAATATTCCAGTTTAAGTTGATTAGTTGTCAATTTTTTTAATATGTACCACATAAAACAGCAGTAACAATCAACAGGGTGTGGTTTAGAACATGGTAAGTATATTTCCCAAAGGCCTTGGAAAACACTGCCAAAGTCTGCAATTCAATATATATCTTAGAACCTATAACTGTGCTAAGGCAATGAAGCCTTCAGTATTATTTGGGAGATATGATATTTCATTTTGTGTGTTTGGTTTTTAGAATGTCAGTTTTTTGTGGGTAATTAGTAAACTACTGTCTTTTCTAAATTCCAGTTATTTCTTCCATTCACTTTAGGTTATTTGCTTCAGAACCACATTTTAGTAGCTATTGAGCTGTGCAGGGAGTTAAGTTGATGGCAACTTTCCTGAAACAACTTCCCTTCAAATCCTGTGGTAACACTAGTGATTGCCCTAAATGGCATTTGGCTCCTTTGGCCAATCCATCTTCTTTTGCAGATAGAATGTGAGATGATGGAGAGACAAATCAGATGGATTTGTGTAATGTACATGAGAAATATTACTGCCTGGGGAGCATGGGGCTTCTCCTACCCTTCAGAGGAAAGACACTGCTGCAGTTCCCCCCAGATCCCTCTCTTCACCTTAGCCTCCTGCTGTAATGTTACCACAGCATTTTTATGGTCCATCCCCTCCTCCAAGGAGAGACGAATGGGAATCGATAGCAAGCCCTTTCTTATTCAAATAGATTTCATCAGACAACATGAATTTACTCATGGATTAATGTTTCATGGAAACTACTTGGGTTTCAGGAGACCTGGAGCAAAATGCCACGTTTCTGGACAAAAAGCTGCATACCAGTTGTTTTGCTTGTGCTACTGGAAATCTGGTGATCTGATATCATTGCTCCAAGGTTGCAACCTGGGTTCATGATATTCCTGTCTTCATGCTGCATACTCTGAGAGGACTCTGAGGACTTCTAGGTCATTCTTACCACAGCCTGGGAACAGAGCTAAAAAAGTTCCTTCTGTCCTGAGTTGTTCCTAGCATAGTGCAGCATAAGGAACCTCTGAAGATAGACAACACATTCCTCTTTTTCCCTCTAAAACCTCCCTCTATGAATTAATGATTTTCCACTTTAAAAAGTTACTTTTGAGATTATTTTGTATCGACAGGAATCTTCAAAATGGTAAATTTTCATACTTCACTGGAATTTAGACTTTGGGCGAATTTTAAACTCAGTGGTTTCTTGAGAAATAACACATTCCCAGCACTGAGACATGATAATGTCAGCTTTTCATGACTGGTTATCTGACCAGAACCTCCCACTCCTTGATGCTTACTTATAAGGACCCACACTAAATAACAGCCATCTTTTCAGCTTCCAAGAAACAAGATTTCTTTTTACAGCTGGTAAACTGAGGGCCAAGAGGAATGTTATTTGCAATGTCATGCAAAGCTCAGTGGAAAGCTTGGCAAGAAAGACCTTGATCTGATCTGACTCACAACGCCTTCTACTTGCTCTTCCATGCATGTGCCAAAAAAGAAAGACTACTCCTTCTCTCTAAGGAATAATGCTGGTAAAAGTTGGAAACAAAACACTCTATCCTCTACTCTTTTCTTTCTTCCAAAGTGTGGAGGTGTCTGGAGCCTTTTAGTGGCTCCATATTGCCATCATTTAAGTCCTGGGCACATGGAAAACCTCTCACTGTTGTAAGGTGGTAAGAAATGGGAGGAAGTTGCAGCCATAATCTCCCTATTAGAATGAAGGAACTCTGGACAACATCTTTTTACCCTCTTTCCCATTCACAGTTACATTTTTCTGTGAAACTTGCTTTTGAGTGCAGCTGGCAGCAATTTTTTGCCTTTTGGTTCTTTTTCAAGTGGTGAATGTCTGTACACAGCCAAGCCCTAAGTCCTCAGTGCCTAATAAGCCTGTCCTAAGCTAATGCTTTGTGCCCTCCTGCATCCAGCTCTGCAGCACTGAAATGCAGTCAGGTTAAGAAAGGTGAGAGCATAGTTCTGTAACACAAACAGAGCCTTTCAATACAGGGCTCTTTTGTCTTTTTTTGTGCTGATAAAATGTTTGAGTGAAGGTATGACAAAAAAGAAGAGTGGCTCTATTGAAAGAGAAAAAAAATTGTAAAGTGTTCCAAAATCTCCCTAAGATTCATCAAGTGACCTGAAGACACACTATTGAAATAAATGTGAAATTAGCTGAAAGTCAGAGGTACTTACAAGATACAGAGAGAAAAGTACTTCTGTGCATTAAAAGAATATTATACTTATTTTCCTTGCTGGAAAATATACTGCAGTTTGGTGTTCAGATAGTACCTGATCAGGACCAGCTGTTGGGTGATGCACTGGCTTGCTTAACATATTTTTCTGCTTGCTAAAGCCTACTCTACACAGCACAAAAATACAGTCTTATTGTTCTGTGTCCTTAATCTAGTATCTTTTTAACTCTAGGCCTTACATCTGCACTGCTTTTTCTGTTTCCCACACCTCCCAGTGCAGCCCATGTCAGAGGTTTCCCCTCAGTGAGTGCACTAACAGGATCTCCTTCCTTCAGCTTGCTGCTTGTTTTCATGGAACTGGTAGGAATTTTTCTGTTCAGGTGCTGTTGCTGTGCCAAGTTTAACTAACATTGGTTAGTGGGTGTCCAGCTATTAGGGCAAGAAAAGGGTGGCAGCAAGGGATGCAAACATTTGCATAGTATGATCACACAAGGCTTGTTTTCTTGTGCGTTCTTTTTCTTTTTTTCTGAAGCCAAAATATTTCTGAATTTGGCATGAATTTCTGGAGCATTGGCCCGAAAGTTCAATTTCTTTGTCAAATCATCCATTAAAAGATTTTCTTTAAGTTCCATCCAGTAGCCTTGGTTACTCTTCGGTGTAGGCTGATAAACAGTTTGGAGAAGAGTGGGTGTTTTTTTATTGCACCACTTAGACACACAGGTCATTTTATAGTGTAATTCAAAGAGCCTTTCATATTTCAGGATGGAGGAAATGGTACTAAGGCAGCAGCTATCTTAAAAGAAGACTCAGTGTCAGCTTCTGGTGCCTCCTCCAATTTATTTATTTATTTATTTATTTATTTATTTATTTATTTATTTATTTATTTGGCTGTTTTATCTTTTTTATTATTATTATTACTACTTTGTTTAAGCTGAAGTGGTATACCATAGGGCAGCGTGGCAAGGAAATAGGACAAAGAATTTGTTGAATTAAAAATCGGCATCAGGATCACAAATGTATAGTGAAAACAAATCTTCCTTTGTTCTTACTTAGAATATGTGAACTTAATGATATTAAAGAGAATAAATATGGATCCAATAAGCAGAAATACTACCTTTATTCAGTGTCTGGAAAATCTGTTAAATTCATTGTTAAGGAAGGTTACCTAGACTAATATTGCAGCAGGACACTTTAAAGGTGCTGAATAATTTTATGACCAATAATACTTCTAACTTCTTAATCTATGTGAAATCTCGTGCTTCAAATTGTACAATAATAGCAAAACACATTTCACTGCTCTTTTCTTCCTTTACATCAGTGGCTGGAGTTTGGCTTCAAGGTGCTTTCTGCAGTAAAGCACTAACTAGACACAGGATTTTCAGGATGAAAATCTTACTGAAAGCAGCTTGGTAGTTCCATAGTTCCTGTATATTTTACATGCACAAAAATTTAGCCATACTGTGACTTCTGTTATAGCCACAGAGAAATAAGAAATTTTATTTAAATTCAGACATTTTAACATTGTCAGTTTGAGCTTCAGTGTTGTATCAAAACCGACACTGTATAGTGTCAGTCCAAGTAAGCTTCTCACCTGTAAAATAAACACAGTTCCAGTCTTCTCCTGGTCTACAATGGCAGTTTCTGCTTACCCTGAGAATTTCAGCCCTCCAAAATACAACTTTCTGTCATGGGTTGAAAAACCACGACATGGGAGTAAAAAAAGAAGTTTTTGTAGTGCTTCTCATACAACCATATCCAGATAAAATCAGGGCTTCCTGTTTCTATCAATTTCTAAAAATCTTAAGTCCACCTGAAGACCTTCTCCTCAATCAATCTTATGTCACTTCTTCTCCTGCAGTGTTACATGCACCAAACTTCTAAATTCTTCATTTCTGTCTAAATTGTCTTTTAAATGGATATTTGCTATTGAAATATTGTCATGTTGTCATGTCCAATCATGAAGGCATGTGGTCGTACTTCCTGTAGTAGAAGTTCTGAAAAGTTGCATTCTAAGATTGTATTTTGTATTAGGAAATTAATTTCCTTTTTTGGAGGGGGCAGTTACTATGAGGAGAACAGAGTATAACTGTTTAGGTCACTTCACAATTGTCACTTGCATTTGCCTCTTCCTCTCATTTCCCCATAAACCAATCTACAAGAGAGAAAAAAGTAAAATTAGATGCATATCAGAAGATGTAGAGATCTTTAATGTTGTCTCAGGAAGGGGTAAAGGGAAGGTCCTGTCACTGTGTCACCTGTTGTCACAGGCATGGGAATCCCAGGATGGGATTCATGGCAAATGAAGATGAGGAAGACACCTGTTAAGAGGAGTAAAACCTTTGACAGTAGAAAAGCTCGATAGTTATTCTGGATGCATTGTAATCATCTGTAATTGTGACTTTCAAAGATTTTTAATGCTTGTGTCTCTAGGACTTTTCAAGTAGCAGTTGCAGGTTTTGGATAGACACCTAGAATTGCAGAAATTGGTTTGTTGCAATCAGTTACTCTCTGATTTAAAAGTGCAAACAGTTGGGGACAAAACAACATATGACTTTGTCAGGGTTGGCTTTCAACACAAATAGGAACAGAAACTGACTTTGTTGTAATTCATAATACTAAGAAATGTTTGTCCTCTGCATGTTCATTTTCAGAGACTGGATTGGTTTGTGGCCATGGTGTTAACTGAGAAAAGGGTAACTTTGCAACAGATTTGGCTCAGCTGCACTGGTTTACCTGAGGCGGATGAAGTGTTGGGCTGAGGAATCTAATTTCTTGTAAGGTAGGCCAAGATTTTTTTAGATGGAGGGCAGAATTTCACTTTGTTAATATTTCATAGGAAATTCAGTCAGCATTGCTTTTTCCAGGACTAATTTAAATCTAATTTTTTAGGATTTTTATTGTGTTTGTACAAAGCCAACAAGAAATTTAGTTAAAAAACCCCACAAGGGTGTACAGCAATAACCAGGACTTTTCTTTGCAATTTATCACTGCTCTGCCCCGATGATCTGGGCTGTTCAGTAGCAGGAATACCCATACAGCCTGATGGTCTGTTGATCTAATTTATGTGATCCCATCTCTTTCCACCCTGCTTGGCAAGGAGCAGCTCCACGTCACGCAGTGCACACTGATGCTGCAGCAGAGCTCCTGGGAGAAGCTACCACTCTGGTTCCAAAGTATGGGTGCAGTAAGCAATACTCTTTGTTGCTCCCTTAAAGAGATGACAGTGTTTTAAATAATAAAACAACAATGCAAAGAGTAGAGTGAAGAGCTGTCACAGCCTAATTGAAAGTTCGTTATGCTGCTTATACCATTATCATAAAACTCTTTATCGTGTGTCTGTAAATGTGCAAATTAAAAACCCAGAGGTAATTTTGTATTTTATCTGCATTAAAAAAGATTGTGAAATTATCATCTCTTTCATAGTTAAATAACTTTAACCTGTATGGTGACCTTTGAATATGCAAATAACATAGCTTTGTTGGATGGAATACATTTTGTTAATTGTAACACGATAAGTGGAGAAAATCTGAAGAAAACAGGAATTCATTTTGAAGTAATCATAGAGGAAGGTTTATGAGATAAGGAAAAAGGAAACATTTTATATTTATGTGCAGGCTCAGAAGAATGATTGTCTACTGGTGTTCAAATCTGTGACTCTGCAGCTGTAATCAAAACCAGCAGGAGAATTTCTAACTTACATCACCAGCAGCAAACTTGGTGAATACATAATGCATGCCTAGAGACTTGAAGAATTTCAATAGGCTCTTAGGTAACAGGGCCTTTTTTTTTTCTTTTTTGCTCTCAATTTGTAAGGCATCTTTGAAAAAACTTGATGCTGTGACCATGAAACTGAGTAATAATTAAACATTTTTCTGCAGGTCAGAATGATCATTTCCACATAAAGAGGAGAGCGAATGTAATGAACACAAGGAGAGAATTAGTTGCTCTTAGGCATAGTACAAGTTGGTTTTGAACAAATCTGTCTTTTCACTTGTGCAGACAAGCATGCTGCCATGCTGTCATGCTGTCTCCAGGCCTGCTCCCCTCTCCTGAGCAGGTGTGCCCAGGGACATTTTGAGTGACCATGCCTTGATTTGGTTATCCCTGGAACAAAGTGGGCTTGCATTTCCCTTCATACCTGTGACCTGGACTAGAGATGCCAGTTCCCCTTTCCAGAGGTCTCCAGTGGGAGTCATGAGCTGCTATACTGCTGTAGCCATTCTGGAGTGCACCCACATCCCACAGACCATTACACACCCAGAAGCAGCAAAGTTTAAGCAAATTTCACCACTGATCTCAACAGGAACAGCTGCAAACTCTCCATGTTATTTATGGCTGACTTGCAAGCTAAGGTTTGGAAAGAGCTGGTAATAAAGCCTGCAGAATACAAAGCTTTATGCAAGGGATCCTGGCTTGAAGGTGAGCTTGGTATTAAGGCAGAGGAGGCCTGTGCTCCTCTGGTCACCGAGGTCACTCACTGCTGCTCCCCCCTTCACTGCCAGAGTGGCTGTTCATGACTGGGCAGAGCAGACATCAGTGTCACTGTCATAAAGGTGCTTTTTTAGGCAGCTTGAGCTCTGCTGGATTATATATAAGAAAGAATGACAGAATCAAACTCCAACTGTAAATCTGGGTGAATTCCATTAATGTCTTTTTAAAAGCATTTACTTATTTTCATAATTTCTGTATTAACAAATGTAAATTACAGTCAAGTCTTTCTTTCATCTCTCAGTTACTATTCTGAGTATATCTATTCTCCATTGAGCTATACCACGACCAATTCAGATTCATTGCTTTGAGGTTGAACTGTTTGTTTTGCAATTCTGTTTCATAAAATCAGGAGATAACCTCCTTTGCTTTTGTCTCACTGGATCCTGCAAAACTGGCTCTTTCTCACAGTAGATCTTTCTGATTATTTCTTACTCTATAAGTTTTGACAGGAAGTTAGACAGACTTGGAATTAAGATTCCAAGGGGCTGCAAGCACGCTATGTTTTGACTACTGCATATGGATATTTTTAAAGGCTGGAAACTATGCTGTCAGTCAAAAATACATCATATTAGCAAAATTTGCTTTCTCTGGCTAAAGTGTGAAGGGCTTTATCAAGGGACATGGACATTTTTAACAAAGAAAACCTTGAAAGACAGGGTTAGTCGAAGTGTCTCAAAAGAGCTGGCAGTAATGTAAATAATTCTTGAGGATATTTTGCTGTAAACATTTTTTATAACATTCATATGCTTGACACAGTAAAGAGAAACCTCTTAGGTTGTTACATACCAAGAATGCAATGAATTATATGAAAGTAGAGAAAACTGAATTTTAATATGTAGTGAAGTTATGGACCACTGGTTGAAACAGTCTGATATTTGCACCTGCCCTGGTAATGTTTCATACAGAAACTTCAGCACTGCCATCATGCAAGTCCCAGCAGCTGAATTTTCCATCATTTTCTCATAAACTCCTCTCTATGGGTTTTCATTCCAGAGTTCAGTACTTCTGTTGTTATCTGGTTTTTGTAGGCATCCAAAATATAACAATATCATGAAGGACTTGGGGCAAGTTCAAATGTAGGACAGACTTAGTTCCTTTCATTCATGGAGTGCAACTCATTCGTGACATCAGCTCAGAGCTGGAATCAATGGGAACTGCTTAGTTCACACATTTCCTACTAAATTAAATCTCTTAGAAATTACAAAAATACTAAGGCCTTGAGGACTGCTGGCACAGAGCAGCAAATGATCACCCTTGGAAACTCCCTGGGCCTCCATGTGTTGGGGAGCTCCTGGGACATCCCAGCTCTAACAGCCTCCCTGGGGCTGTAGGGGAGCATACTGCTTTACATGGGCCAGAAACATGCCAGAAACTATTCTGTCTGCCTAACTCCACAGATGTTCACATTCAACTGCCTGCAAGTGTTTGGGGCGTTATTTAATTAATTTCTGTGTTTCAGCATAGTCATACATGGCCAGAGAACTTCTGTGAAGAGGCATGATCCAGCTCTCCCTCCACTGCTTGTTGCACCCCTGGGTGTACAAATAGAGTTGTCTAGGCAAGAGCAAGCTGCAGGGTTTTCATGTGGTCTGAACTAGGATCCTGCAGGCAACTGCCTCCGGAACCCTTAATGGAAATTTATTTGCTGTGCTGGAAAAAGCTTTGTTAGATAAGTACCTCTGTGTCTTATCTTGTGTTTCAGCTTCCTTGGCAAAAAAGGTGATTGCAAAAGTGATTGTGGTGGTGTTTGGATTACTGGTAATGGAAAAGAACTTCTGTATAGTTTTATTTATTTTTGTGTTGCAAAGATAGAAGACTGCAAAAGTTGGAAACATGAGCAGAATAGTAAAAAACATGTTTGCTACTGGATTCTGGGGAGTATTCATATGCCAAGTGCTCATTTGTGCTCTCATACTGATAAAGGCTTATCCCAACAGGAAAGTCAAAGTGCAGACATACAGATCTAAAAAAATTGAATTCACTAATGTTTCTATCTGCTGATTTCCAGACATGTTGAGGGAGAAAATCAGCTGGGCCAGAGCAGGAATCTGTCCTAAGAACGTATAAAATAGTCAGTTGCCTATAGCATCCACTTGCTCTTTCTACTAGCAATAGGAAGATACTTAAGGAAATCTATTTATTGTTGCTGTTCCTAAAATGGAGCTGAGCTGCTGAGGACAGAAATGCAAGTGACAACTTCCCACACATCTTCCTGTTTCCTCTGTTACCAAAGAAAGCCAGACCTCATTTAATCCTACCTACTTGAGTATTCTTGCCCATTAGAGTTTAAAAAAAAAGCAGTGCCATCCTATGGGAAACCAGGGTTATCTCTACACAGACGCTCCATTCCATCAGTGGGCTCATTTACCTTTTCACAACAGAAGAGCTAACTGCACCTCTGAAAATGCAATGTTTTAATATTTGCCATTATTAGGTATAAAAGTGTCATCATACATTAACAACTCCGGTGACAGAACTGAGAAGCAAACATGCTCATCTTATGCCGAAAGGCTGCATTAAAAATAGGAACAGATTATTACAGAAACTTAATAGAAAAAAATCTTTCCCACCACCATATGGTTGTGATATAACACAAAGCGTTTTCCTGCCAAGATATCACATTACAATGGCAGGCTGCCAGTAGCTTCTCTCTTCCTCACTTAAACAACAAAAATATCCAAAAATAATCCTCTGGCTGAATGAGACTGTTGCTTATAAACATATACTATTGGCTGGTACTCAATCTACATCTCAGTTTTTGTAGAGGCAGTCCATTTAAAACATAGTGATATTTTATTCAGAAGAGTACTGGAAAATGCTTTATCCAGCTGAGATGCTCTAGGACATTTCTTTCTGTTCCTGACATTAGAAAGAAGAGGTCTTACATGGCTGCAGTCATTTGTTCTGATTTCTAGTTCCTTTTTGAACTAATTTTGATGTTGATATAAATTTCAGGCCATCCTGGTCATCTCTCCTTGTCTCTTCATTAATGCCTGTGCAGCTTGACGAGGTGTGAGCTCATTATTTTCCAAACAGTTTGGTAGGGCTCATTTGTTCAGTAGAGCTGAGACTCAGAAATGCCTGCTGAACTGGACCTCATCTCTGGCACAACATGCATTGGTCATGGCATCTGTAGTTGCCTCTTAAGGCTGCTTTATGTGGTTAATATATGTGGCATCAAATTGTACTTTCTGTGTGTCAAAATTAGGGGGCTGGAAACCTTCTTTCTTTGTTAATACCTACAAGTAAAAAAGCATAATATTTTACTCACACATCCTAAGGTAGTCACTAGTCTCCCAAGCAACACAAAACCTGACTAGCTGGGGATACTCCTTCCTTACACAGCACATTCCCACGGTGGTGCTGATGTGTGTTCACCTCTAGGAAACTCACCTCTGAACCCTCACCTGAAGTCTTTAATGAGGATATGGTATGTCCAGCCACATCCTCAGATGGCATATATTGTTATAGCTTTGTTTGGCCTTTTCACAGACATCTCCCATTTTCTACTGCTCAACTGTGTCTATCTCTACTAAGTCAAATGCTGTTAGAACTAGTTACTTTGCGACCTGAAAGCACATCATCAGTACCACTGGACATCTGACTTCATTACTGCCCTCTCTATCTTTATCTGCACCTTTGTTTCTGTGTAGTTCCCTGGAGATCACAGATATGTATCAAACCAAATAACTGTCCTTCAGGGGGCAAAACAATATTTGAAAAATATTGAACAATTTTTCTTTTGGCAAAATAATTTCTTACTGTGTGTGCTTGCTGAGCTTTCAGCCTTGTTGAGCATAAGGCTCCTATTTTTCTTACTGTCCTCACCTCTAAACCAGTGAGAAACTGAGTGCAGCCCAAAGAGATGCTCATATCACACTACCAATAATTTTCCTCAGTTTCATCTGTGTTAGTATTAGTCACAGGTAATTTCATTTTGTGTGGACAGGCTAATGTGATTAGCCACATTCAGATTAATGTGTATGCTGACTTGAGCTGCATTACATAGCTCGTTTTTAGGTGCAAATGGTATGGTGGTTGATGTAATCTCAGGTTCTAAATGAGATAAGTGTCTTATCGTGACACTTTGCTGCTTTTACTACAACTTTGCTGCAACTACATTGCTTTTTAGTTCAGCTCATTTAGATCAAGATTATTCACACGTTCTTTTTCTCAGACAACTAATGATGGAAACCTTTGGAAAGCAATTAATGAGACATCTTGGATACCGCTTCAATCTTTGACAGTCAGCTTGAACAAATCAAGAATGATACATGGAATGATAGACAGAGGTCCCCATGGCTGTCAGCTAACCTGAGAGGTTGCCATTTTCTCACTGCAAAGAATTTGAGGAAGGTGTGTAACCATTATGATTGGCTGTGAGTTGTAACAGGTCTGATCCCGTCACGCTCTGGAAACCTCAGCAGCAGTTTCTATTTAGCATTGCTCTGCTGTGCTCCACAGTGGATCTTGTAGCCTTCCAACAAGGGAACCAAGAGGTGCAGAGACTCATGTGTGTCTGCCAGGCTCTCCTAGGCCCCTCCATTTGGTCACCTGAGCTCTGCAATGGAGAAGATGCAGTTACCACTGTGTACAGCACTTCAGCAAGTATTTACCCTGGCATGCCTGTAACAGATTGAGAGACTGCTTGCTGGTAGAGGCTCAGGAGAAGGAATAACAACACTTTTTTTATTTGCACTTGTAGTTTACTGAACACTGGGGGCCCAGGCCTAGACATGGTCTTCCATGACAGCAGCACCGGCTGTCACAGTGACACTGAGGGTGTTACACCAAGTGCTAAATCTTGCTTCAGTAAATTGTAAGACAAAGAAATGTTGTTAGATTAAGCACAATAAGTGACAGATCCATTTCTTGAAACTCAAGTGTATGAAGAAATTGAGCAAAAATCTGTTACTTCTGAATGGTAACATAAAAAGAATGGTCTATTTGCAGAGATGAATAAAGATAATTATAATATCAAAGTCAGTCAGAACCAGAGAAGTTGATAGTTGAGACACACAACACCCTGTCCTTTATATAATTAATGACTGTCAGAAATTATCATTGATCTTTAGCAAAACTAATGTTTACCCAAACATGAGGGTCCACTTGATATGCTGTTGTAGTCATGCATGAATAGGAAACTGTCCACTACTGACTATTCTGAACTTAACTATTAGGTCAAGTGCTTATGTGTCTGTATGTATTCTTGGGCTCTTGGATATGAAGTGGACCACCCTGAAGAGCACATTTTCTGTTCTCCTATGTTGATAATGAAATTATGAACTCAGAAGCTGGTTATTTTGTACAATTTTCCTATGCCTTTGGTTAAGGCAGGCTCAGAAAGGTGTCATGTATAGTCCCACAATAAGGAGAAGGGAAGGGAAGACCAAGCAGTAATTCACCATCTTCTAAGTTGGCTGATTTAGAAGGATTCATCTGTATCTTGAATGCAGTTGAGGGGAAGATAACCACTTCTAATGGGACTTTGTCCTTTTTGAGTCTGTCCTGAAGGTTTCCCCTTTACAGGACAACTGAAAGCAAGGGTATCAGAAGTACAAATTATGCATTCTACCTGTCTTTTCAACATGGAAGGTCTATGGTGGGAAGAGGTGTATGTTATTCCATGGCTGTGCAAAATTGTGTCAAAGCTGTTGCAGGAAGCATTTGATTATGGTTACATAATCAATATGGTGACACTGGGGTTAATCAGGATCTCTGCCTGCCCCAGAGCAAGGTGTAAATGCATGCCCTGTTTCTAAGTGAATTCCCTTCTACTCTCCCTGCTTCCATCCCAGTGCCTATGGACTCACTGCAACAGTTTTGTGTATAAGCAAAGCACTTGCAAATGACATTTAATTTTATCTAAAATGTTACTAAGTTTTTGAAGAAAATATATTCCCTCCCTGTTTGCTTGAACTGTGCAGGCAGAGGGTTTAGCTGCATGTTTTTGTGTGTAGCTGAGTGAACCTCCTGTGGTGATATCCCCTTTTCCATGTTCATGTGACTCTCTGCTTCTCCTAATAAAGTATCTCCACTTACAGTAACACTGCATTCCACCAGGACAATGATGCCTAAGCAGCCTCTGTTCCCTTTAACTAGAGTTCCCAACTGCAGGGAGATGCAGTGAGATTTACTCACTTTTATTTTCAGTTTTTTTGTGATTTGAGACCTCTCCTTCAGAGCAGTAACAAGGGATCCTTGTCCATGCAGCTCTTTGGAACCAAACCTGTGCAGGAGCAAGGGGATGAAAGTAAATTTGCAGGACAAAGAAGAAAGGTAGAACAAGGAGAATTCACTACTCTTGCTGCCATTATGACTCAGTGAAGGGTTTTTATTCTTCATTTTTTCATAATCTGTTTTCTTTTTTCAAACACTTGTACAGTGCAAGATCTTACTTTCCATTAAACTGTCAAATGTGACCCATCCTAGGATAAATCCCATTCAAAAAAAAAAATAATTGAGTGTAATGTTTAATATTGTCTTTGCTTCTGCTTAGACCTCTGATCTTATGATGGCTGTGTTGCTAACTCCACACCACACTGTGAAACTGTGGATTATCTCTCATGGGATTGGGTTGTTAAATCGTGTCTGTTTTGTTTTTTCTAGAGACTGTGAGGACAATAAAAATCTGAGGTAAGGAAGTAGTGCAAGCAGTAGCAATTGTTTCTGATGACAATACAGTAACCAGAAAAGAGCCTGAAGCCTATAAATAGGACATTACACAGTAGAAATTAGATAATGGGAGGACAGGGAGTGTAAAATATGAAAAATGGAGAGCTCATGATGTTTTATAATCACAGAACATGTTCCCTTGTGGCTGTGCTGTCTTGGAGATCCAAGAATCGCTGATATGTTTCAGACCTTTTAAGACCTAACCATTCTGTGGGGAAAATACTGCTTTTTCTAGTTCCTAGTAGGCACCAAATTTCTCAGTGAAGTACAATGAAGTTGCTTTTCTGAAAAGGTCTGGTTTTCATGTGATGTGAATAGTTGGTGTTGTGGCACATCTGTTGAAACCACAGTGCCAGGCCCTTTAAATAGCAAAATGGAAATTTGCTGAAGTTTGTTATTGGAAACACTTCCATGGAAAAGCCACTTCTCAAGAGGTAGCTTAGATGTGTAGTCAGTTCCTGTTGTGTGTCCTTACAGGCCACATGTTTTTCCATTTTCACTGCTTTAAAGAGAACCTTGGCTGCAGAGTTGGCTAAAAGGACAACCTGCTCCAACAAAATTCTGTCTAGGATGAGCAGTATGGAGATAGACACAAAAATATTTGGTGCAAATTAAAATGCCATCGGCTGAAGGTTTGTTTTAAAGGAGGTATTAAATTAAGCAGCTTCATGTGTGGTATTCCATCTACAGATGTAGACCTTTGAAACACAAGCCCAAAGTTTTTCTGGAAGAAAGAATAGAAATCTTCCCTTCTATGTCCTTCTTAATTTCAGAAAAACATTATTTCCTGTACCCAGATAATGAACTGAAGGGAAATACTGTAACTTGTGAACGATGATATTGGTAGCTTTCTTAAGTGGTATTTTCTGAGGAATTGCTCTGTGGCTTTAAGGACCTCAGTAAACTTCCAAGAGGTAAGAATAAAATCTTTTCCAAGTCTAGTTTTATGATGTTGACTGTCTCTAGGCCAGTTTACCTCTTGTGTTTTATGCCCTTTTTCTGCAGTGGAAAAAGTGATGTAGCTGGTCCTTTTTAATAAGGAAATGGACTTGAAATCATCTGATGAGTGAGCTGAGGTAACACAGTCAGGAAGAAACAAAGAGCCCTTTTAAACACCCTACTTGTCCGGTTGTGAATCCTTTCCAGAGTCCTAGAAAACTGTATCCAAACACGGCCTTAATTTCAAGTGGCTAAATGTCGACTACTGTGATACGATAAGCTGCTGGCAGAATGTGAAGGTTGAGTGTCCTCTCCAGGGCAGCCCAGCCTCTTAGCAAGCTCCTTCACAATGGTGTGTGTAGGGTAAGCTCACTAGGCAGCCCCTCTAATTTAACAGCTTTTCCTTGGTGCAGTGCTGCAGATTGGGATTTGTGTCTGCATGTTTATCCATTCCCTCAGTGTTTGCTTGGCCTGTGATAGACAGCTATCATTTCACTTTCCAGCCTTTACAAGATATGCCTAAGCTTATCATCTTTTGATGTAGGGTCTCTCTTTATTCAATTCTTCTCATATTTCAAAGGCATTGTCCCACTTCAAAGATCTCTTTTGAACCTACACGTTTTTGTGGGTTATACTTACTACTTCTTTTAATTATAATCTACCTGTGAGGTTTTGGGGTATGTCTTTGTTACTACAGTGAAGTTCAGAGCCTTCTGATTTAGTAATTAGTGTTTCTTTATAAAGTAACTTTAAAGTCAGTAATATTATATGAGTGGGAATACAGTTGCATCTGAATCCTGAGGAAAAGAAGCTCCATACCTCTAGTCACATAAGCTTTCAGTTCTCAGCGTTGTTCATTTAAAAAAAGAACATCAAAATCTAAACACCTCTTGGGTGCATCTATTTGTCAGAAATATCCACTTGTAATTTCACAGTATATGGATTCTAGAAGTTGAAATGGGAACTGCCTGCCTCTGAAGGGTTTAGATTTCTCCTCAGCATTTGTTCTTCTACCTGAAAAAGGATATCTTGAAGATGTATTGGGGAAAAATTAAAAATGCAAAATATAAGGTGATGGAATTGTGATAAATATTTTATGGAAGGCGTATGTATTTTCTCTGTGTATTTCATAAACATGATTGAGATAAATTATTTTCAAACCTTTAGAAGAACCCTGTACTCCTATTACAGTATTCTGTATTATGAGAGTGAATTTTTATGCCTGTTCTCTGTGTCAGCAGTCCCTACAAAGTTACTGAGCATTGTGCTCAAAGGGAATACATTCACTGTAATCAGGCTACTGCAGTGTATTGCTATTCTCTGAAAGCACACCAGTATGAATTGATGGTGGTATAAGGGACACTACTCTCTAGCCCCATTAGTTTAAACTTGGAGGAAGGTAATCAAAAGGAAGTGCAGAAGTGAAATCTTAGTTTCATTAAACATGATTTCTAATAAAGATCTGCAAAACCGCTGCTTGATTTGTTGAAATGTTTGTGGATTGCTCTAACCTGGCATCCATTATTATCAGTTAAGAATTCCCAAGCCATCCTTTACAACAACCACTATATTTTAACTCATTTTATTTTTCTCACTGTTCTCTAGCTTACACACTGTACTGCAACATTGCAAAAGGTGCAAAAATTTACCTAACAGAGTGGCAAGTGTATTTGTCCTTCTACTGCAGCACAAGTACCTTGTAGTGTAGAAATTGCCATAGTAACTACTCATTTCTTATTGATTAGATGGATAAAAATTCTCATAATACACAAGCAGAGTAACTTGCTGGCATATGGCTTCAGGCTACCCCTGTGGCAAATCTTACTCATGCATTCTCTCCTTTTTCTGCATGTAAGAGGTTTTTTTAATGAATTAGTATTCCTTGGATTAGACCACAAATTCATTCTTTCTTTTCAGCCACAATGGAACTTAAATTTTAAGTTAGACTTGATATGCAGGTCCTAAGGCAGAATGTTAACTTCCATTGGTTTGTTACTGGATTAGGACAACTATGTTTCACCCCAGTGTGAAAGCTGGATGGAGAAATGAGAAGAAAAAGCCACCTCCCAAAATGACAGAGAGCTCTGCTTCAGACCTGACCTCTAAAGAGTAAAACTGAGTTATTTCAGTTTGGCAGTTGTGATAGACCTTTTTGGAAAGTGCATTTTGAATGTCCTAACTGGTTGCCTGAGCAAATGAGCCCTGTCTTTAGCTTTTCTAGCAATGCCACGGACACAGCGCTGCTGCTCAGCTGGGCACTGTGAGTGCTGAAGGCAGGACGAGGCTGCAGTGAGTTACAGTGTCTGGCAGCTCTGGGCTCACGGGCTGTGCTTGCTGAGCACACTGTTGTCTCCTGCAATTCCAAAGGATGCTCCAACAAGGCTTCCATCAGGTTTGTTGTGGAAGACAAGCTTTTTGTGAATTCTATCAGGGGAATGAAATTGTGAAGCACTTAGGCAGGATGTCAGATAAAATTAAGCCCAACACATTCTTCAAATGTGAAGTATCAGTTTATTCAGAATAATATAAAATGAAAGAACAGCAACGCTCAATCAGGTTTTTTACACTGTAAAGCTATTCTAATGTTCTTCTGGAGTCTTCTGTGAGGCCTAGGTATTAGTTGTGATTATACTCGTTCTGTTTGATTATTTTAGGATAATATTATTTAGATGTATAGGAGATTGAAGATTTTAGAGCAACTTTTAGTTCAGCTCTTCCAAGCTCCTATTACAGATGCTACTCATGCAGACGTATTTTACTTGGCTTGGAGGGCTTTCCCATCTCCCAGAATTAAAAATAATGAGTTAGGGCATCACTTTTATATTGTACCACCTTTCAACTCCCTTATCTTTATACCTACAGCTCAACAGTCTCATTTCAAACTTTGTGTGACCTTACAGTTTGAAAGAGATAATAATCCATAGGGCTACAGGAAATGATGCTGGTCTTTCAATAAATTAGTCCTTCACAGAGACACTACTCAGGAAAAGATTCTTCTCCCTGCAGTAGGCTAAAAACAAATGGAGGAAATGCTTTGGCAGCTGTAGATAGCTTTCATCTTAAAACAGGAAGAAATAGGCTTGGCTCTTCTTTATCTTTGGCCCGAATTTTTTCGTACTTTTGCAAAGACTCTCACAGGCAGCAGTGAGAGGTGCAGTGTTTAGCATCTTTTGTCTGTGTGCTGAGATCTGGAAGGCAGGCCCAGAAAGCAGGCAGACATGTGGATAAGCAAAGAGGAGTATGTAGAGGGCAAGGTAAGGGTTTAGGTTGATAAATGAAAGGTTTTTTACAGTTACATTGCTTTCACTCCCATGCCTTTTGCCCACTCTGAAGGGGAAAGACAACCCAAAGGAGACCAAATCAGGAAAAAATTGCTCAGAGGATTTCAGTGATACCTTCAAGACAGATGGGATCACTGGAATTCCTGTCTTAGCACCTTGCTGCAGATATTGGAGTGGAGCTGGCTGTTGAGAACCCTTCCTGTGCTGGCTCTGAAGGGCCAGGAAAGGTTTTCAGAAGGCAGCTCATGGATGGTTATCACAGTCACTAATATCTGTTCCATTAAGTGTCTGCACTGCTGTATCTCCCTGCTGGTGCAGTAGCCAGTCTTGGGTAAACATCTCTGCTTCTTTTGCCTCTGTGACCCATTTTTGTTGCCTCATCACTACCGACTAGGAATGATCTGTTTTCTTTCCTCTCATAAGGAAGGAGAGACTTCCTTTCTCATACAACAGTGTGAAAGAAGTGGAAAATTGAATCCAAAGACAGAGGCCAGAGACTCTCCAACCTGCTGATTTCAAAGCTTGCCTGTTTTTATTGACACAGCATCAGAGAAACAGCCTTGTGCAGTTTCAAACACCTTGTGCTGGTGTTATGTTCTAATGCTCACCTAAAAAACTTTATTTTTGATGGGAAACTAACAATTGGGTACATTTTATTCAACTGAGGAAATCCGCATGGAAAGAATATATTCCAGGGAACTTAATTCTTTTTTTTTTAATCAGTATATTGTTCAGAGTATAGCATGCTTAGTATTTCAATTTCAAGATACTTGTAATGCTTAGGTATTTTCTGTCGGTGTTTTGGAGGCATCTGCAGAGGGTTCTTACTGGCAGTCTCCCAGATTGCTGCAGAGATAAAAGCTGTATATTGGGCATTGCCAGGTGTTTGTGAGGGTATCTAAATGCATGCATGTATTTATATTTAAAATGCCTCCTGTGTGCAGATATCAAACACAACCTCTTGGGGATTGCACTGTGACTTGCATATTGGAAGCAAAGGCTCTGAATAGAGAACCTATCCAGAATTGAGTGAAATGAGCTGCAGTTGCTTGTGGGTTTTCAAAGCAATGGCAGCAGTCAGAATCTGGCCTAAGTAATTAACTTACAAAGCGTGGAAAGGAAAAGCAGCATGTGGAAGATATAATTAATAGGAACATATAACAGTCAGCTCTCACATAATAAATTGGCAGCTATGCATGAGGTAACTGCCTTTTATTTGCAAAATGCTGTTGGAATTTTTTAAAAGTAATTGCACATTTTCTTCCATTTCCACATGGTCACAGAGAACATAGTACAGTACAAATACCAACAGGAATGCAATAAAATCATCACTGTTGTTTGTTGTTTTTCCTGCTTAGGGCTATGATCTTATTTGAGCCAATGTCAAAAAGAAAGGAGGAACACATTTTAGCTCAGAAAAACACAAGTGGTAAAACATTTTAGTGAGGTTTAATATGGAATTATTTAGAACAACAAGGCAGGAACAACCAGAATAAATAACAGTAAATGGTCAGATATCTATTTGCAGAATAGATTTAATGTGTTCTCCCGACTTGAGTAAATAATGGTTAAGGTAAATGTTCTAAAATTCTTCCATTTTGGAGGCTTGAATTTTCCCCATCAGAAGGTTTCTGCAGCTTTTCCTGCAGAGCAAGCATGACATCTTTGGGTACACCACAGATACTGGAAGACCCTGAGGCGAGTCTCTTCTACCCCTTGCCTAGTGCAGGGCTCTGGAAGGCTGGGATGGCACCAGGGCTCCCCAGAGCCAGCTGCTGCTCCAGCTGCAAAACACAAAGCTGCAGTCCTGCTCCAAACACTTCCAACAGGAGACTGAGGAGGCTTGCAGCTGGGGTTTGCTGCTCTGCCCAAAATGTACAAATTACTAGACTTCTTAATTGCCATTTCCAGGCTTCTTGGTGAAGTAGAGGGAGCTGCATGTCACTCCTGCTGCTACCTGGTATATGTGATTCCCCTCTCTACCCAAGTGGGAATTCATACTATTGCTTCGTTAGTCTGGATTTTCTTTTGGTTTTAAGCAATCTGATTGCCATCACTGCAACAGTGGGGAGGAAAAGGGAAGTCCAAATCTACTCCATTGTAAACATGAAGAGGATCCGGCCTATTTTGTCTGTGACAGATCTCATAGTAAGCACCTAACACTGGAGTGAGTTCATATCACCATAAATGTGATTAGAAGCTTTACTGCTGTTTAAAATTGAACTGCCTGAATACCAGGAAATAGAATTTGCTGTGAAATATTCCTGCTGTAACCAGTCTCTGTACTGCTGACCCCAGGGGATCTTGCACTTACTGCAGGCTGAGTCTAGTAGGCAGCTTGTTGCTGAACGAAGACTTTAAATAGCAAGTTTAAAAAGTACATCCTTGCAATTTTTGTGCTGATGAATTTAGAATGATGTTCTATCACGCTCAGTACACTCCAAATTAATTACCAGTGATCCTTTTAACAGGATAATTACTATATCAGCAAGTGGTAAACTCAAAATGAATACAAGTAGTTCCGGCAAGAATGGCTTGCATCCACAAGGAAGAGCTGTGTTGTGGTTCTACCAGTGATTCTAAATTCATCCCACTGTGAAAGGTTTTAGACAGCTTAGCTCATCATCAGAACTGTCACTTTTTTGCCTCTAGACTTGAATTAAAATCCTAAATGAAGTTGCATTCCATTCTCCATATGTCTACCTCACAATACTGTGGCAAGCAGTGATTGGCTTTTTGAAACTGCCACTGGAAAAAGGCTGAAAATAAGGAGTGAAGGTGTTGCACATTATTAGTACTGTATAAATGGCAGACATGAAGCATATGACACTTCTTATGGCTGTGCATTTTCTTCTTTCTTAATGAAAAGGTCTTATCTTGCATAGAACAGTAAGAACTCACAAATACAAACACATTTACATCTTTGGTGTTTGGACTTTTTAAACAGGTTCATCTTTCAAAGAATAAATGTGTCATTGCTTATCAGGCTGTGGATACATAAGTATATGACTGCTGCAATGATAGTAGAAACACTTTCATTCATTCCCGAAACCAGATTCTGGTTTTCAGATAGCTGAGGCTTTAGAAAAGAAGGTTTAATTTTGTGGTTTTAATATGTGAAATTATCTTAACTGGGTCACTCCATATGCTTTTCTGCTTTCTTTCAGAATGGATGCAAAAATCTGTAAAAGCACCTGCCATTTTCTGTGAGAATACAATTTTTAGGCAGACTTTCAAAAATCACTTATCATACCTTCAGCTTCTCTAAGCTAAGTCCAGCAAAGTCAATGATCTTACACTGATCTCAATTGTGCTCTTGGGAGAAACTGGGGCCTATGTTGTTCACTCCAAATGTGAAAGTAGTAAAATATTGATTATTAGCCATCTTAAAAATGGATCTTGACACTCACCATACTAGAAAATCTCTCAGATTATTTCATGGGACCTTGTGGTCATGGACCTTTACAAAACATGAAATGCATGCCTGAATCCTCTGTTTTAGATTGCCTTGAGCAGCAATGTCATCTTCTTTCTAGAGAGGTTCTAGGTCTAGGTCAGGCCACTTTTAAAAATCATACAAAATGGAGACATTTAAAAAACTGTCCTCAATTGTACAAACAGACCTGTAAAATCAAGAGGAAAAAAGTTATTTACAAATATTTTGGTGAGGTTTTGTCCATGTGTGTTCTGTGCGTCTTTGTTTTAACTGGTAGAAACAGAAAGGCAAGCAACTCTGCAGAAAATGCCTGTAGCAAACGCAGTTGTCTTCTTGTGATACGAGGGACTGTTTTTCCCTTTTTGTTAAGGTTTAGGTTCTTCAGACCAGGCAGGTCATGAGAGTCTTTTGTACGTAGTTTCATGGTGTTGCATAGTTCTTCACTGAATCCAGCCAAAGATGAGGTAACATCTGAAGAAGGCTTCCTTAAATTTCTGGAATGAGCAATGTTCTCATGTCAAAGTAAGAGCACTAACACTGGCCTGCACACTTGTTCCTGCTGAAGTTCCTGCTGTACATGGTGAACACATTGGTCATCACACTGCAGTTGTAGTCCTACCACTCCAGTAGAGCTCAGTGCTTTTTTCCTATGAAGGACAGGCTTGTCCTTGTGCTTGAATACATGCCTGTACATAGGCCAGCACAGTGCCACCAACAGTAATAACCAATCCTGTTAGTGCTCCCAACCTTTCCTGATACTACAAACTATGGCTACAAAATCACTGTAATATAATATGGAACTAGTCACAACCCACCATACAAATGGATTTTTAAAAAGTCCCATTTCTATGAATTTGCTTGAGAAAGTTTCCCCTACAATTTAGAAGAAATTAATGTTCTCTTGATGGAAAAGATGACTTAGGCACTCAAGATGTATTTGATCGTAGAGATCAGCAAAGCCCTTCTGAAGAAGCTGTGGGAAATGCAACCTCTTCCAAGTCAATAACTGCTCAGTGATCTTCTGATGGAGTTTGGGGTTCCTCTTTAGGAGGAGCAGCAACAAACTCTTTCATTTCATTCTCCTGGTGACCAGCAGCATGAGCATGAGCTTCATAAGGCTCACAAGGACAGCAACAGACTTCTCCTTTCCTGCTCTTCTGCACAACGGTAGCACGGAAGTCCAACGTTATCACTGCCAGCCGATACAACTGCAGAGTTACAACTAAGATATTCTTAGCTGTAAAAAACACCAGCATCTGATTGAATATCCCGAAGTGGCCCATCAGGATTGAACGCACAATGAAGAAGGGGCCGTCCTGTATGAAGAGGCTGACCCCGATGTTCCAGAGCTCCGCGCTGTACCTGCACAGCAGCAGGCTGGGGATCCGCCGGCCCGACGCACTCTGTTTGCAGCCAATGTGCTGTACTGGAGGCAAAACAGTTGTGTTAAAACAGCCTTGGGAAATGGAGCCAGGGTGGGCCTAAAGGGCATTCACAATACAGGGTACTCTGGATTATAAATGCATTCACTGTGAACTGTGTAACACATGGCATATCCAGCTTTTGCAGTGTTTTTCAGCAAAACACACTGAACTCACCTGAGGCACTTATGTGGTCTGACAAACAGGACTAAAAACCACTTCCCCTTTTGTACCCCTCTAACATACCAGTATTTATACACTTCTACAACAAGAAGCAGAAATAGATGACCTAATGATTCTTCACAACTTCCTCAGACCTTTTTTTTTTGGTAAGTCAGTGTGCCAAACCAGTACACATCCTTAAGGAAAAAAAAAACGTGCTACACAGGAACAGCCAGTGCTGTAGCACTTCACTTTGTTCCAGGCCGTCTAAGACAGTGCTTTTAAAATATTCACCAGGTAGCCATTGCCTTTTACATGTGTCATAGTAAGAGTAAGACCTGTCAGCACCAGGCCATATTGAGCATTATGTGGTTTCTGTCTGCCGTGTAAGGCTTGAGGCACAGTTACTTGTTCTTAGCCTTGTGGGGATCAATTTCACCTGTGTATGCATGGAACGTATATGCTTGGGTTTCCCTTGGCTGTAAAGGTGGTGCTGGGCTCAAATTCTCTCTATGGTGTAGTGCCCAGAGAAGGAGCACCAGAAGGGTTTGTGGGGGTAACTTTGGCTGTCTCTCACGGAAATACACAAAGCTTAATTAACCTGCCTCTTGGACAGGGAGATTTCAATGGTTTAAAAAACATCACTACTTGTGATGCAGTTACAACTGCAAAACATTGCAACTTGCCAGAAGAGTTCTATTGTTTGACTCAGTGCTGGGGTGGTGGGAGAAAGAGATGAGACTCAAACACAAAATGAGTTGTACAATGTAGAAATTTCCTGAATCCATTAGGCAAAGCTTCAGCAGCAGCTATTTTTTTTAATATGCTTCTCTGCCATTGCTGTTTAATAGTCCTAACTGCATTGCTGTCGTCTAATCATAAGTGCCTAAAAATTTCTTTTACGTCATGTTTGATGTGTGAGTAAACATTCTGATGCTTGAACAAAAAGTACTATCTGTGCAACTGTATAGAACTACCTAAAATAAACTGTACCCATAGTAATTTCAGGAAAATGTGTGCTCAGTAATTTAATTTTTAACTGGTAAATGTAATTAAGTGGAAAACCAACAGCTAGAGGAAAAAAATGAACAGACTGTTTACATGCTATTTGAATTTATTAATGTGGTGATGTATATAGGAGGCTTTTTATTTGGTTGGTTGAGTTTTTTTTAAACCTGAGTGCTGTGCATCTTTAATAGAATCCATTTTAGCAGTAACAGGAATTTTAGCTATGATAAAGCTGAAATGTGATTGCATCAGATTTTTTAGGAGGTGAGCTGCTGAGCTGAAATGCTGAAATATTTTCATAACTTCCCTGTTGGAAACAAAGCCTAGCACTGTCCATAAAAAAAAAGACTAATGAACAAAATAATATTCCAGGCATTTTTAATTTATTTTTTAGTGTGTCAGCCTAGAGATCTATTTTATATAAGATTCTACAGAGGATAATGCATTTTTGGACTGCTATAGTTGTTGCAAACTTCTGTTTGGAGGCCAAAATAGTTGGAACAGATGATGCTCCTGACAGCTTTCGTTTTTCTTTTTGGACAGGGAGAAGCCCTTTCTGCCCAGAGACAAACACAGCCCTGAGCTGGCTGAAGAGCTGGCCCTTTCAGATTAGGATAATCTGTGAACACTCTCAGCATCACATGGTCCTGTAGGTCTCCTGTGAACAGGTAATTTCTCCTGTGCTTTTGGCCGTGCTGTTCTGTGGTTCACAACTGCCTGCCTCTCTGTAGGGTCTAGTAACCTACCCAAATTTGAGCCATAATGTAATAAGACCAGATCTAACTTGAGAGCTCACATAGTGAAGTTTAAGGCAGTAACAGGCAACTGGAGCAATACAATAGTGCAATCCTTTTTTTCCTTTTCCTGAAAGTAGAGAGCTCTATCAGAGAGATCAGAGGTTAGCCAGAAACAAGTGTTTCCTCAAAAGAAACCACAATGAGCTTTCTTCAAAAGCTGTTGTCATATGAATTCCTCTCCACCAGAAGTCCTTGGTACAGCCTGTAGTCTGTGCACAGCCACAACATGTACCAGCAAAAACTTAAGAACATTTTTTCTCTTTTCTTGTCTATGTGCAAGTACTAACCTGCAAGATCAAGTGGAAACTGTAACATACTCCAGGTCCATACAGCAAGAATTGCATTTATGAGAACGTAATTCTTCCTATGGGAGGGGAAAAAGTGATAACAATGAAGATGCAGTTTCCTTGTGTGATCATAAAAATGCTTCCTGTAGTGTTTGGAATGTCATTTGAAGGGCAGATGAGTGAAACAGTGATTGATTGATTGATGTCTACGTGCTTTTACGATGCAACACTAAGGAAAACAGAAGCACCTTTTGGATGGAATTTTTGCTGTTGAGGCTTACATGTTGCAGCTGTGTAATTACACTAAATATCTGAAGGTAATGCTATAATAATAAGCATATGAGAATAGACTCTGGCTCAGGGGGGATATTGTTACCCTTGCAGTGATTACACGTTCCTTGCAATTCTGAAGCTTCTCTGCCAAGTGGGAAGGACTCTCTTCCTGCTCTAAAGGCATTGCTATGATATTTACAAAAAGTAATATATTGTATTTGTCAGAGAGGATGAACCTCTTCTGTGACTCTTCCTTTATGACGGATGTTCACAGCTCATCTCGCAGCAGTGTGAGGGGGAGGTGAGCTTACTTCCTCTGAGAGATCACAGCGTTGAAAATTCACACCAGACTGTGCCATTCCCTTTCTTCTTATCTTTGAACACTTTGTCACTCTACCATGAAGTACACGAGATAACCAAAGAAGCAACTTGGATAATGAATCATTTAGGCCAGCTCTAGTTGCTTCCTAGCCTGTCTAAAACAATTCATAAACCTGAAGGAGGCTCACTGTGTATGCAATGTTTCAGCTCCTGTAGCTGTAAGAAAGAACTGATGCTGCCTGGCAGTCAGGCTGCTCGTTTGGCTCTCAGAACCCTTTCACTGTGATGGTGTGACATGCTTCTCTGTGGCAACACATGAGTAATTCCTAACAAAGCTCACAGGACTCAGGCCTTTCACAGAGGGAAAGGAAAGAGCAGGCACACAGAGCCCTTGAATGTAGCCTTCTGTTTTCTATGGGAAATGCAATTTTACCAGTCTGAACACTGCACGTTATACAAATATCTTGCACTGTGCAAGTTATTTATGTCAGCAGAAGATCCTTACCGAACATCCTCAATGTCCAAGGTCTCACTAGCAAATTCAAGTATATCTGCTGCTGTTCCCACAAACATGAGAAGCAGCTGAGACAATTGATCCCGGGTGATTTCAACTCCAATGGGGAGAAGCCATCTCCCAACCACCAGCAGCAGTAGAAAAGTCTGGTGGAGGGCTAGTGTCCATACGGTCTCGCAGATTGTGGAGAGCTGATTGACAAAGACCTTAGCCTGTTTAAGAGACAACAATAATATACTGTAATTTCAGGAGACTCATAGGTACCTTCAGAGACTGTATTTGTCTTTGTGCTTGCTTTTGTTGTCTTTCACACTGTATGAGAACAAATAATTTCCATCTGGCAGGCCTGGTTTGAAAAACGCACTTGAATACAAACTTTGGATAATGAGTATCAAATCTTTCTCTGTACACTACTCCTCTGTTCTCATTTTTCAGTTGAGCATTCTACTTTACAGAATGATTACCCAGGCGCTTTCTAAATTCAGTTACTGAGATGTGCAGGAGAACGGTAGGAGCATCTCCTCCTTACACAGAGATTGGTCTTAGCAACAATAGTTAGTATGCAGCATGCTGTACTTTCACAATGTGGTTTTCTAAGCTACAAATATATAATATACATGTCCTGGGTTGTATGCTGCTGCTTTCGTTTTTTTCACTCTGCAAGGTGCTTATCTGGCAAGATCTCTGCCATAAACAGGAAAAGGTACCTTACCGTCTGAATGATGTGGTGATCTGTTCCCTCGCTCCCATGAGTGCTCTCTCTGGACTGGTTGAAGTCTTGATTGCTGACATTCACCTGAACTGCCCCAGGCTCATTGCCACAGTACTGTTGTGAATAAAGAACATGACACACGTATAAACATCCCACCCAGAGAGCAGATGAGCTCTATGGCTGAGAGTGTCCTGTTTTGGTGAACTGCAGAGGGCTCATTTGTGAAAGATTTCTGATGTTTACAAAGGTCCTCACTCTTAGTGAGTAATTCCTCACTCCTAGTGCAATTCCCCCCTTCTTCCGACGGGAGGAATTCCTCTCATGAGAACAAGAGTGATGTGTTGGTAGGTTCCTGAGAAAGTACAGGGTTGTACTGCAGAAGAGAATGCAAATTCAAAGGCCCATGGAATGGGTGACATCTCTGTGCTCTTAAGTCTGCACCCTGTGAATGTGACCTGCTTGCAGCTCTCCTGAACTGGCTAGTGGGTTCTACATGGTATTGCTTTGTTTAAAACAGTCAAATAAGGTAAAAACTGGTCATGGTCAGGCCCTATAGTCAAAATTGTTCTCAAAATATTTTCTTATCTTTTCTACTATACAGGAAATCTCTTTGAAAATGTCACGATTTCATTTTCTGTATGACTTCCCTCAAGGCTGAAAATGAGTTGAGGTAGAATATTTGGGTTGTATTCTCCACCTCTCCTGCCCCTGCTGTGCCTTATTTTGTAAGGGAATTCATAGGGTGAGAGGTGAAATAAAGGAGTATTTAAGAGAAATAGACCTGTATTGTTGCCTATTCCTTTGAAATAGAATAAAGGGTACATTTACTTTCTGCAAGAATGCGGTGATCTGGGAAATTGAGTGTTGGCTGAAACATGCTGTTACTCCAACTACAGCAAACCAGGGGTAGGGCTACGTTCTGTCTGCTCTTCTACCTTCACACCGAGGGCTGGCCCAGGAGCAACTGGGGGGCACGGCTCCAGAATCTGTCTTCATAACAACCCATAACATCTCTCCCCATTGTAATAAAAAGAGGCTAATTAGAAAATCAAACCATGCTGTTCCTAAAGACTTTTATCCTGTCCCTATTTTTGCCAGAGAACTGCAGATGATTTGCATTTCTCCATTGGGCCCCCCACCATTTTATTGCATGGAGATTGATTTTCTGCAACAATTGGAATGTGTTTGAGAGCGTAATGAGTTGCTGTGTTCAGCACAAAGCCTGCCAATATAAGAGAAACATTTTCCAGCAAATTTCAGATTCGACTTTGATACTTTGCTTGGTCCCTGATAATGTTGCTCAGGATCTGGGTAAATGCTGCCTCTTGTCTGACCTTGTGGCTAAATTTCCTGTGACTTGAAAAATCTGGAAAAAATGTCATTGCTTGTTGCTTTTAGAGTTGGCAGTAAAGAATCTTAAGTTGGATGTTTGTCTTATTTGAACAGTGGGTGTGAGTCTTGAAAGATTGACACACAGATATGGGGAAGATGATATTTCCATTCAGTCTGAAGTTCAGGGTATGGAAACAGTGAGATGGAGGGGGCTGGTACTCTCTGCCTGGCTACAGCCTTGTAGGGCTAACCTCCCTGGGTTTGCCCTTCAACTAGAGGAGAGAGAGAGAATGGCCTGTTCAGAGGATGTTTGGAAATGAAGTTTAATCGGTGTTCTGGAGAGGCATGTGTATCTGCTGCCTACAGAAAAACCCTCAAGTCTGTGGACCTGGTCCACAGGTCCAAGGTCAAAGTCACACTGAGTGACTTCCACTGGCTGTGTGACAGTCAGTTTAGGTTGAGGAGACCACAACCTAAAAATATTGCGTAAGTGTCCTAACCACCCCAGAATACTGAGAAGTGAACATCAACAAGCAGCCTGGGTAGGGCAAAGGGATGACTAACCAGTGCAGGAGGAGGAAGGCTGACTCTGACAGCCTTTGGTTTGTCATTAAGTCTGCATTTAGGCTCATCCTTCTGGCCCTTTGCCTGCTCTGGCATGGTAAGAGGAAAGCAGCCATGAACCTGTACAGAACTTCACATCCAAGTCTGAGGACTCAGCAGTTTGACTGCTAGAAGGAGGCAGTAGAAACCATGCCATGGCTTGCAAGGGAGCTTTTTTCCTCTTGTTCTAGTGGCCCAAAGGTGCAGGAAATACCTCTAAGGAAAATAATTCACATTACTGGTGTCTTTGGTAGGTGTCTTTCTTCATATATCATTTTTGTGAGTACTTTCAGCTGAGAAGTGGGTTACTATTTCAGAGCAAGGCTTCGTGATCTTGGACTGAGTGGCAAGCTCAGGGCCAGGCTACAGCTCTTCTCAACTGCTTCCAGGCAGGAAATGGAAATCTGCATCTGCAAAGCCAGTCATTTAAGTAGGCTCTGGGTTGTTTTTTTATAAGTAGGCTTCTGGTTTTTTCATTTCGGTATGTTAATATCTTGTTTGGGTTTGTTCTTCTTTGAATATTTATTAAGTGGTGAATGTGAAGTGATTCACTTGAAAATTTGGAGAAGAGCCTTTATTTGCATCATGTATATGCATGTAAATAGGACTGTTGGTGCCAGGCATATTTACTTATGGAGTGGATGTGCAGTGATTAACTGGGAATGTGACAAGAAGAAAGTGAATACTGTTTTACTGTTTCATGGGCATTTGATAAACATGGTTTGCCTTTTTGCTACTAGACCCCAGTTAGTCCTAGGTATTGACTGTACCAAGCTAAATAAAAATGGTTTTATTTTCAGGCTTTCTACTGTGCAAAGATAAAAAAGGGAGAAGCTTTACACATTTTATATAAATTCTGACTTGGCTTACTTTCTTTTGTTTCTTCTGAGATGAAGCTTACATACCCCTGATTCATAAGCCAGCTAATCAAAATGGAAATGCTGTTGCATGACATGGTGATGTCCCAGAGCATGGCCTGCAGAGAAGCTCACTGCCAGTGCACGGGGGACACCTGAAACACCAAACTAACTCAGCCAATTTCTGTTTGCACCTTATTCACAATCTGTTATTTTCAAATAAAACTGAGGTTAGCTGAAACTTTTCCTAACAGAGCCAGCACTGGGGTGTAAAACTCACACTTGACTATTAGGGTGGAGTATCCTCCACCTCTAATGTGTATGGAGGCTGTCAGGCTGAGGACATTTTGGAAGCATCCAGCCCTTCCCTGGGGCAGGCCCTCTGCCAAGCAACAGGTACCTGGCTTCTGTCTGTGCTTTGCTGCAAACAGTGTGGCTGTCACTATGGAAACATATGAGATGTCAGAAATTCAAAGCACTCCCGACTGCTTCATTTTGCTCATACAGGAAAGCTGAAATGTAAAACATGAAGAAAAGATTACCTAAGTTGTTTTCCAAATTGTGGAACATAATGGGTATGGCAAGGCAGGAATGGTGAAAGATGTAAGATCACTTTGAGATGTTCATTATGGTATCATTTTAGCTGGTAAGAGAACCTCACCTCAGAATGAGGCTGAGGGAATGGACAGTAATATTCACTATATGCCCAAAATAAGTTCAAGTTAAGGTGGTTAAAAATAATTATAGGTTTACCAAGTACCTGTCTTATTCCTGACTGGAAGGCTGTATTGACTACAGCCCTGGTAGTTGTGTAACCCCTGCAAAAGGCAGTCAGTTACTGCTTTTGTGGTAGTGGCACACCAGGTATTTGAAAAGGTAACAGAGCCCTGAGATCCTGTACATTATTATGAAATAATGTTTGGGTTTTTTTATGGATTAAATGGCTTCAATTTGCTTGTCAGCAGACAGCAATTTTTTCTCTCTGTACAGTTCAATTGACTTTATCATCTCTCCCAAATATATATTTCATCCCCAAATATGTAACCACAAAGCAGTAGTTTCTATACAGTCAGTATCTCACCCTTGATATATGAATAGTATTATATGTCCAGTTCTGCAGTACACAGAGAGGCAGAATTGTCTCTGTTCAGGAAGAGACTGCCTATTAGCACCTGCTTTAAATAACAGCACTGAACCAGCAGCTGATGCTTTCTGGTAAAGATTCAACACAGATCAAAGTACTACTGTTGTAAAGACCACACATTGTTTTCATAGTGGATATATTAAAAGTGTAGGTCTAGTCACTGCATGATGGTCCATTCTGTTTGCATTTAAATAATGAAATCCCAGGAATACTTCAGTATTGACAGTAATACTAGTCTGGGTGCTGTTTGAGATTAATTGTTAGGAAGCTGCTCCCCTTCTGGAGGTACTGTTTTTGAATCTGTTAGACCGTGTCCTTCCAGAACTCTATCCTATCTTTCTGGGTATAAACTAAACTGTTAATTTGATATACCCCCTCTTTAATTCACAATAGCAGTATATCAATAAGAACAAAGTATGCCCTGTTCTAACATCATTTTAGGAAATAAACTGCTGCCTTTGACTACAGAATTAGCCTGTTTCTTGGACCAGATTTAACTATGACAAATGTTCTCAATATCCACATTACCTGTCTGTGACTGTTTAAGGAGATTTGGGAAAACAAGAAGACAATAAATTCCTCCTGCTGTATTTAGAAAAAGCCTCAGGCATTTTCAGTGTAAACACAATTTTGAATATTTGATTATGCTTCTGTGGGCTCTAACAATGTTTCAAAGGAGAAAATGAGGCACTAGGTCTTTTTAGTCTAATTTATGTGTTTTCTTCTGTTACATTTTGTTCTTGTTCCAATCACAACCTTTGCTCTGGATGTAAGGCACTGCATACGTGCAAATGCTGGGACAGACAAAATTTCCCTTTCACTGCATGGAAATGTCATAGGGACTTGAAACTATTCTGCATGAGGTTGACTCAGTGAGACCCACTGGGCAAAGTGGCTCTGTTCTGGCCCTAACTGACCCCAGAACATCTGCCCTTAAAAATTCTACCATGTGCTTTAGTCCTGATTTGGAATCCAGGCCTGCCCCCACCCCAGATTACTATGCAGCACAAAGAAAGGAAGGATATGGATCTTGTCAGCTGTATTTCCAGCTGTGGTAACAATCTGTGTGTTCTCCTACACTGCAGCAAACATGAGGTAACCTGAGTTTAAGACCCCTTTCACTGATACCTGTCTTAATTTTGACTTGCTTGAAGTTGTGGTATTTGCTTTTAAACACTGTGAAACTCACTTTATTTTATAAAGACCTCTAAAGCAATGAAGTTTTTTTACCCTACTGAGCAAGATTCATGCTGGTAACCTGGAGGTGAATGGCTGTGGTTTTCAAACTTCTAGTCCTCAGTTCCTCAGATAAATACAAATAAATGGTCTCATTTTTAGCTAGGAAAGAGGCTCATTATCTGATAATTAGGAAGTGCACAATAGTCATAATATAGCTAGACTGGGACACCCACCAATATGAAAGAGAGAACTGGAACAAGATTTAGCAGAATTCTGTCTTCATGCCTGAAGCCAACCCATCAAATAATGCATGAATTTCAAACTAGTCCATCTTGCCTCATAATAAATACCTGAGTCCCATGATGAATTTCAAGTAGCCATAGTGATGGTACTATGCAAATCAGATATAAAAATATTGCTGGTGAAAACCTGTGAAGAAAAAGAAAAGATACCTTGGTATTATGACACATCATACTTTCCAGCACAGATAATGTTCAGATATATGGTCTCTTGTACCTCTACCATATGGGATGTCAGGAAATGGGTAACTGCAAATAAGAATTGCTATTCTTGCTGGATTTTTGTGCTGTGTGAGTATCATAAATAATAGGTTTACCTGTACATCAATCTAAGGTCATAAATTGAAATTTCTTTAAAATCTCTTTTTTAAGGACTGACCAAAGGCTCTTAGCTGTACTCAATCACAGCATTTTCTGTATTTAAAAAGCCTGTAGCTGAAGTGCTCTTTCTGATTTCATGAAGAGTGAATTAATACATTGAGTCACTTCACTGAGTGATGCTGAGATAAAGGCAGCCGCTCACAATCCTGTGCATTGACACAGGAGAGGCAGAAATAGCATCAGTGTGCCTAAAACAAGCATTGCTTTAGTAGATCTTTCAGTTGCAGGCTGCGCATTTAAAGTGGGTTTACAAAAATGGGTCTTGGCCTTGTCTCTCCACTTGTGCTGGCAGTGGTAGAATTTTTTAGTTCTTCTCTCCCTGCCAGTCTTCTGTATAACTGTGATGGATTGATACTGGCCAAACACCAGTGCACCCACGAAAATGATTTATTCAAATAAAACCAGCACAATAACTGATGTTGATGAAGCTTTATTATCTTCAACTTCTTTAGCTGGGGTTATTCAGAAGTACTGGAGAGGTTTCATGACTCCTTCTGCAAGCAGTGATTCTTGTGAGAGTTGCTGATGTTTTCTTATTGAACACACAGCATTTGATTGGGGTGGGATTTTTTTGGCAATTCTGTCCTTTTGGAGTAGGAATGAGGTGCAATGCCACAAATGTTCCATCTGGCTCTGCAGGCCACAGTAAGGAGTGGGCACTGTGCAACGCCCTGGGACTGGACAGTGGGCTCCAAGGGACATTTGCTTGGTTCCTTCTGTCCTGCCACTGGCACATTCTGCAGTGAATTTAAACTGCTTGTAAGTATGCAACTGCAGCAACATTTCAGTCAAATGTTGCATTTACTGTTTGGCCCTATGTTGAATGTACCCTTATTTTGGTAATCATGACTTTTCCAGTGAAGATTAAGTACTGAGGAAAACAAAATATCCTGCTGCTTAGGGAAATTATTGAACTTGCTCTGAAATGTTTCAAACAATCCCTTCTAAGATATTTGGGTTTGGGTTTTAATCGTGTTTTATTGTTTTTCAGGGTTGAGGAGGCATTATTTGTTTGGGCAGTGGGTTTTTTTTGTTGTTGTTAGCTTTTCTATTTTTCCTTAAAATAAAATTTTAAAAAGGTTACTGATTCTGTGGCTTTTTAGCCTGGTTATTTTGGGAGAAAATACACCTCTCATTTGAATGGAAGAACTAACATTTTACAGTATTTCCTGTAGGACTTGAGCACATGAAAAATCCATCCAGCTGGCAGGTTAGCAGTACTGAGCTAATGATACCACATCAGGCCAAGAGACTTCAGGGGCTTTAACCCTGCCTTTCTTTCAGAAGGAGCAATCTAGAGGAAGTATTGCATGGCCACTTTTTTTGCACAGTGCCATTAAATGTTTTATGCTGGTGTAATAAGCAACAGTCCTTTGTCAAATATGAACAGAGAATATGAAATAAGAGGGTGTTGGAGGCAGGAGTCCTGCTGCATGCTCTACCCCTTGCTTGGCTTGGTGATTGTCTGTGGAGGTGTTTCTACAAATGCTGATGATCATGCCTGTTCTAAATGTGCTTATTTTCCACTGCAGCAGAAAATTATCCTGATACACATAAATGCTGGTTGTTTGTCTACAGTTCTCACCTATAAATGTACTTTCATTTTGCTGCCTAAAGTGCTGAACCACATCCATTTTCAAAATTTTCTTCCAGATAAATTTAGCCCTGTCTTCCATGTATTCATCTAACATGGATCTGCATTTGGTTTCTATTTTTGTTTGGAATTTTCAAAAGCTCCCATTGCGTGTGTTCCTTCATGAAGATTCTGCTGCTGCCTCCTCTCCCGAAAGAATTGGGTCTGTTCAATCTGCCTGTCTCATAACTGCATTTGGGGCTCTGCTGTTGTTCAATTTTCCAGCATCCCAGACTTTATCACTGCTTTTATTACATTCAAATTTAGAACATGGAACTCTAGTGTGAATAGTCACACAACACTCCTTCTGTTATAATGACTTTCACAGGTTGCAATGGGCAGGATTTTAAGAACATGGAAATACTCCAGGGCTCTTTAGTCCTGGATTTGTCTCAAGGCCTGCCTGCAGTTTGAGTTTTTGACAATAAAAGCTCCTAGTGAAATCCTGACAATTAGTTCCTTGACCGCCTCCTTTTCACAGAGCATTTTGTTTTGGCTGCCTGAATGCTGATGAGCTGTAGATGACAGCAGTAATTCTTCAGATGCATGTAAAACCCCATGTGCTTGGGCAAGCTCTGCTATGACTAACTTTTTTTGTTCATTTCTCGGGCAGCCTTTCACGCATGAAAGTTCCCCTCCGGAATAGCCTCTCAAATCCAAATATTTAAGCCACTCTTGCTGTATCAAAAGAGGGGTTGCTCTTTTATTTTTTTACCAAGTTTAGGTTCGTGTAGTAGCGTGGTGTTAGGACTGTCACACGGAGGAGAGACGGGGCATACAGTCCTGGGGAAAGAGGTGCAGCGCAGGGCACGGCCGGACGGGCTGTAAGATCCAGGGCATTTGCAGGGTCCCTCCGCACCCCTCTGCCCCAACCCGCTGTGGCCAGGAGGTGCCCCGGTGACCCCAGCCCCTGCAGCCGCAGCCGCACAGCACCACAGCACCCACCTCTTGACTGCAGTAAGAGACAAATTGCCCCTCTATCTGGCAGTGGACAAGCCAAGCTTCACCAGCTTTCCATCCCTGCCTCCCAGCAGCGAACGCGACCCCCGAACGCGTGGGGCCAGGGCAGCCCCTGCTCTCGGGGGCAGCTTCGCGTCTGCAGCAAGGTACATGCAAAGGAGGGAGAGGTGCTCCGGCGGAACGTGCTCACCATTTGTAGCCTCTGCCTTGCTTGAACTTGAGGGTGAGCCCCGNAGCGCGCAGCCCGCGCCCCGCCGCACGGAGATCGCCTCTGCTCTTCCATCGCCACAAAGGGGCCCATTATAACAAAAAAGAACTGCATCGCCCCTCCCCCAGACTTCCTGAAACTTTTTGAAGGGAAAAAAAAAAAA